>JAWNPB010000122.1:0-178715 GCA_035045355.1 Drosophila lacicola | reverse complement strand
CTGGAACTCTCTCTCTCAAATAAGTATATTGCCAAGGACTGCCAGGTGAGTTGAAGATGGGACTCTGTGCCTAAGCATTAAACTTACATGTATGTTTCTTGGCTAACTCTTCTCATATATCTAGATTGTCCTACGGAGACCAATATTGCGAGCCAAGATCACCAGCTAATTCCAAATGTAAATACATTTGCACGCTGCCGATCCACTTTATGTCTGTGTGCAAATTGTGCACACACTCATACAAGCTGCAATTGCCAATGCTCCAGCGGATACCACCAGATGCCGGCCTAAATGTGACCGTGCTCAAGTGTTACCGCTCCAAAGGACCCAAATATAAATCCATAAGTGCATACGTGCACAAATTAGTCAATTAATTCCGTTTATTCTTACATTGTCCGTAGCTGGCCACTGCCATGCTAACCAAATTGTCTAAATAATTCCGCATATAATTGTATACCCATTTCTGGGCAAATATCAGTGTCTGTCAGTATCCAAAATTGGAATAAATTCTAAAATTCATTTTATTTCTACATATTCAGTTCAAATAGGCCCGTCTCAAAGAATCAATTTGTTCAAATTTCTCAATTCTGTTGTCAAGTCATACCAGATACCACAGCAAAGCCAAAATGAGACCAAGATCCGCCAGACGCTATCGAAAAGATAGCAAAGCGTTCCCGGCGCACCCACCAGTGCCAACCTGCAGCCACCTGACCACCAACATCCCCCTAGCCACAAGCTGGTAAAATATAAAAAAGACCATTTACAAACACGTAATTATAAAAAGAGCCATATACAAACACGTAAACATAAAAGAGCCACGGGTATCCACATAGCCAATCCAAATTGTATACTGCCAATAATAACACTTTTCTCTTCCACCAAAAGATCCAGCATACCACAAGTGCGCATTCCAAAGCCAACTGGAACTCTCTCTCTCAAATAAGTATATAGCCAAGGACTGCCAGGTGAGTTGAAGCTGGGACTCTGTGCCTAAGCATTAAACTTACATGTATGTTTCTTGGCTAACTCTTCTCATATATCTAGATTGTCCTATGCAGACCAATATTGCGTAACCAAGATCACCAGCCAATTCCAAATGTAAATACATTTGCACGCTGCCGATCCACTTTATGTCTGTGTGCAAATTGTGCACACACTCATACAAGCTGCAATTGCCAATGCTCCAGCGGATACCACCAGATGCCGGCCTAAATGTGACCGTGCTCAAGTGTTACCGCTCCAAAGGACCCAAATATAAATCCATAAGTGCATACGTGCACAAATTAGTCAATTAATTCCGTTTATTCTTACATTGTCCGCAGCTGGCCACTGCCATGCTAAACCAAATTGTCCAAATAATTCCACATATAATTGTATACCCATTTCTGGGCGAATATCAGTGTCTGTCAGTATCCAAAATTGGAATAAATTCCAAAATCCATTATATTTCCACGGATTCAGTTCAAATAGGCCCGTCTCAAAGTATCAATTTGTTCAAATTTCTCAATTCTGCTGCCAAGTCATACCAGATACCACAGCACAGCCAAAATGAGACCAACATCCGCCAGACGCTATCGAAAAGATAGCAAAAGCGTTTCCCGGCGCACCCACCAGTGCCAACCTGCAGCCACCTGACCACCAACATTCTCCTAGCCTCAAGCTGGTGAAATATAAAAGAGCCATTTACAAACACGTAATTATAAAAAGAGCCATGGGTGAGCACAATATGATGAAACATAGTGATGAAGCGCCCTGTGCGCAACATCATTATCTCTGACAGTTCTCACCCGGACGCTCTTGACCTCAAGACTGCCTCATACCAGTCACAAACAGCCCAGCCGACTTATATTGTGCCTAAATATCCTATATATGACCATTTAAACAACAACCACACAGCCGACTCATATTGTGAACTGCCAATAATAACACTTTTCTCTTCCACCAAAAGATCCAGCATACCACAAGTGCACATTCCAAAGCCAACTGGAATTCTCTCTCAAATAAGTATATAGCCAAGGACTGCCAGGTGAGTTGAAGCTGGGACTCTGTGCCTAAGCATTAAATTCACATGTATGGTTCTTGGCTAACTCTTCTCATATGTCTAGATTGTCCCATGGAGACCAATATTGCGAGCCAAGATCACCAGCCAATTCCAAATGTAAATGCATCTGCACGTTGCCGATCCATTTTATGTCTGTGTGCAAATTGTGCACACACTCATACAAGCTGCAATTGCCCCTGCTCCAGCGAATACCACCAGATGCCGGCCTAAATGTGACTGTGCTCAAGTGTTACCGCTCCAAAGGACCCAAATATAAATCCATAAGTGCATACGTGCACAAATTAGTCAATTAATTCCGTTTATTCTTACATTGTCCGTAGCTGGCCACTGCCATGCTAACCAAATTGTCTAAATAATTCCGCATATAATTGTATACCCATTTCTGGGCAAATATCAGTGTCTGTCAGTATCCAAAATTGGAATAAATTCTAAAATTCATTTTATTTCTACATATTCAGTTCAAATAGGCTCGTCTCAAAGAATCAATTTGTTCAAATTTCTCAATTCTGTTGTCAAGTCATACCAGATACCACAGCAAAGCCAAAATGAGACCAAGATCCGCCAGACGCTATCGAAAAGATAGCAAAGCGTTCCCGGCGCACCCACCAGTGCCAACCTGCAGCCACCTGACCACCAACATCCCCTAGCCACAAGCTGGTAAAATATAAAAGAGCCATGGGTACCACATAGCCAATTCAAGTTGCGCCTGAAAATGCCATATATGACCATTAAAACAACAACCACACAGCCGACTTATATTATACCTGAAAATGCCATAAAGTCGATTCATATCATGCCAAAATATATTATATATTTTCAAAACAAATAACAATAATACAGCTAACTTATTTTGTGCCAATTCGCATCATTCCAATATCCAAGCAGCCAAAAAAAACGCGCATCAATGCGATATTTTGCCTGGGTGATCGACCACCAATCGATACATCGACATGCTCACTAATACTCGTACGATCCCTAGGCGATACTCTCAGACTCAAAGCCAAAAGCCACGACAGCCTGCGCAAGCGAAGAAGTGAAAATCGGAAGAAAATCAAAATCAAAAAACTATTTAAACCTATTATACAAGTGAACAAAAAGTGAAAACTAAAAACTATTAACGCAAGATCGCTGCTATTTTGCCTAAAACTAAATATCTGAAAAGGCACCGTGAAATCAAAAATTCTAATCCAACTCCATTTCAACAAAGTGTAAGTCTCGGAAACATATCAATATATATATATTCAAACTGTCCATATAACCCTGAATAAGTGCGCGCAATTTTCATTTTCACCACGGTTGAAATAAGCTGCCTCTGTCTGTGTCCCTAATTATGAAATAGCCAATACAAAAGTATTCATGGCCAAACATCCCATTAAAATAAAGTTTCAACCAACCAAGCAAAACCCAAAAAATCCCATATAAATAAACTTGTGACAATTGGGGTAAGTCTGGAAATATAGTTTTCATAAAACTCCAAAATTGTCCATATGAGTCCCATAATTCCAATACCATAGCATACGATTGTGTTGGTATACAGCCGCGAAAATACAGACGCCACAATAATGGCGACAATATTACTGGCGTCAAAGCCAAACCGACGCGCATATACACACGCATGCAAATATAGGCAAAATTTTCCATAATGCTCGGCATTGCCAGGCTGAAACATACCTCTATTAGGTATAAGCGAATATGCTAACGGCTGGCCATTGCCAGACTGATATACATTTCTACCCAAATAAAAACTAAAAACAAAATTAACAACTACTTACACACAAATTAATTTATTAATACTATAAATCAATGTAAGTCCATTATATATACGCCCGTCAATAGGTAAAAATGTTAGGTCCGTATCAAAATACAAAATGCAATTCCAACCAATATTTCCACATATACATATCTACAACATTAATCCAATATTAGTTTAGTCAACTCACTGCTGGCCATTGCCAAACACAGTATAAATAAATTCATCCCTAAAAGTATACAACGCTAACTTCCAAACTTCATAGACAAGGCACACCAGAATTAAAACAACTCAGCCAACCCTACAAAACTTACTACTCACTCACCTGATTAAAACTAAAAACTTATCTGTCAAAAGCCTATTAACAACAATATATTCACCTGTAAAAAAGAAAAAAGTACCTACCTGCAAATAATAAAAGCTCACCCGCTAAAAGCCTATTTGGAAAAATTCGCAAATTACCAACCCACTCACCTGTAAACAAAACTAAACTTACCTGTATAAAACCAAATAACAATATTCAATAAATTCCACCTGTAAAAAACAAAAATTAAACTCACCTGTTAAAACATAAGAAAACTACTGAACAAAACAAACCAATTACTTACCTGTAAAACAAAAACTTTCCTGTTACTAAAGCCATATTATCTCTACTCCAATCAACAGCTTGACCAATATGAGCGGAACATACAACGAAGACAACACCACATTACCGTACATTGTCGTCCCAAAGGTCCAAAACGTGGGGAAGTTGGTCAGAATGGCTGTAATCGAAGTGGGAGAAGATGGCTTCTACACTCTAGCCATCAGATATGATGAAATGAGATTTGTTTGTAGCACCATGGAAAAGCACAGAGCCCTTTTAAAACTCTGTAGCTGCCTATACAATGCCACCTACACCGAAAACAGCCTGCTTGGACCCAAATCGTACAAAATCATCATCAGAGGACTCCATCCTACCACACCCATAGACTGGATAACGCTCAAATTAGCCCACCTTGGACACACAGTACGCTCAGCCAAGAACATCATAAGCCATGCAACCCAGCGTCCAACAGCTTCATATATTGTAGACCTAGAAGTAAAAGAAAACAACCAAGAAATATATGAAATTGAACAAATTGGCACCTTCCTGGTCAGCATCATTAAATACACTGCCAACCCTGACAACATAGAGCAATGCCATAAATGCCAAAAGTTCGACCACAAAACCAAGGACTGCAAGAAGCGAGACTACACATGCTACAAGTGCGCCGGAAGCCATCACTCAGCAGAATGCACAAAGCCAAGACACCAGGATGAAAAATGTGCCAACTGTAAAGGCAGCCACATCGCCACATACAGAAGATGCCCAGCATACCAAGATGCACTGCGGAAACAACAACAATCACCACAACAAAGACAAAGCGATACCTTACCAAAAGCACCAAAACCATCGACATCCAAAGCAACACCATCAAGCCCAGAAAAACTGACCATTTCAGAAATCGCAAGAACTCTTCGAGGAGGGCTGGAGAAATTTCCACAAGACATATGAAACAAACACAACCCAATAACAAAATAATAAATACCTAACAGCTATACATTAAACAAAAACAAATATCGAAAATAAATATGCTAAAACTTACAATTAAGCAACTAAGTAACCAAACAAACTTAAACTAAAACAAATATATTAAAACTAGAAACCAACTAGCATAAGAAACAAAAATAAAAATAAAAACAAACAAATATGTTTAACCTAAAAAATGAAATAAAAACAAACCATATTTAACTCATGGAAACTTACTTGTTAAAACTAAAAAAAAAAAAAAAAAAAAAAAACAAATGAAGCCAAAAATAAAGCTAAGCTGAAGAACAGCACAAACTAATATGAAAGCATAAAACTATGCCAAAATAAAACCCAAAACATTAAAACTAGAAACTAACTAGCCTAAGAAATTAAATAAAATAGGGAAAACAAATATGTTAAATTTAAGAAATAAAATAAAATAAACAATACTTTACTCTTACAAACTTACCTGTTTAAACTTAAATAGCCAAAAACAAACGAAGCCAACTTTCAAACCAAGCCAAAACAAAAGAACAAAACAAACAAATATGTTAAAACTAACAACCTACCAAAAGCAAATTCATACTAACTTAACCATGAATAAACAAATGAAAACATAAAACAAAACGATCCTTTCAATTAATAACCTTCAACCGAACAAGTCTCACCCCCATGAAAAACTACCCGAAATACAGGCCATACTAAAATCAAATAAACAACAAATGTCGAAAATACGATAACAATAATAACAAAAAACATAAAAATAATAACAATAATAAAACTATAATAATAATTAACAATAGCAATAACAATTATAAATCAATTACAACAAATCCCAAAATACTATTAACAATAAAATAACAAACAGTAACAAAACTAACCAACAACATTTCAATATGTAAGGCCTACTGAGCACTGAAATAGAGACTGAGAAGAGACCCTAAAGTGTATGTTTCAGGCTCACAGTCGTCTACCAGAGTATATATTGACGTCCTACCAGGCAACAAGAATAATTTCCTAAATCCCATTTTATATGCCTTACACAAAACAGGAGACCAAAGCACACCACATAGTGCCACCCAAACAGTTGGCCACACTAACACCATAAAAACGGCACCATACAATCCTTATGCCCAAAGTAGTCCCATCTGACCAACAATAACTGCTTAGCTTGGGTGCCTGGAGCACTGTCCTTATGGGCATGTGTAAACCAGGCGAGTGAGCAGAAATAATGACTAATATCTGCACCATCCTACACAAAGTGCCAAAACAGTCTCATCTGACCAACAATAACTGCTTAGCTTGGGTGCCTGGAGCACTGTCCTTATGGGCATGTGTAAACCAGGTGAGTGAGCAGTAATCATAAGGACGCACAATAATCCACCAAATCAACGCTAGCCGGCAGCACTCTTATGCCAAACAGTCCCAAACAAGACAGACAATAAACTTACTCAACTAACCTACTAACCACCAACCAGACAACATTCCAGCTCAGCCATACTTGGACAACTAAAAACAACCATCCCCTTACACAACAAAAGCTCCAGCCAGCTTAAACTCATTATAGCTAAACCAAGCTATCACATGCAAAATCAACATTTGCCCAATCTAAAGAACGTCCAATAGGCCGTGTGGTCCACTTGGTGGCGTCAAGCGGTAAACCGTCCGATTCCAGCCTCCAAAGGCCACGGATCCGGACCGCCATCACGTACTTAGCACCAAGCTAGTACCAAATAGAAAAAACAAGATGCCTAAATCAAATGTATATAATATGACTGCCTATTGTCTTGTCCGTCCAAATATTAAAAAACCCAAATCTAAATAAGTATACATAATCAAATCTGCGTATGCAAATATTTTTACGCCAAAACTAATTACATATATACCACGGCACGGCCATTTTATTTTATGCCTAAAAAATGCCAAAATAGCAGCAATCTGCAAATCCACATTAACATAGAAGTATATGCATTTAAATATGTATATATACGCAAGCGTTACTATTTTGCAGCAATATTTATAAAATTAAATTATTTATAAACAAATAATAAGAATAAATGATATCATATTATAATAATAAATTCAAATTGAAAACCTACTAAGCACTAATCGTCTGAGACTTGCGATAGTATATCGATGTTTAATTGAAATATCGATACAGCATACAATAGGCTCTGCCAAGCTCGATATTTTACGAACTTACATATCTAATGTATTCAAGCTGTGCTCAACATCTCTTGTGTCTCGCGTAATTCAGAAAATTCAAAATATATAATATTAAAGTGAACATTTATAATTTTAGGGGTAAGTCTATAAGATCACCCTATTTTCAAACATTTAAAACGTCCCAATTTATTGAATAAACCTAATATATTCTTAAATCATATATGATTGTTTAAATTCTGTCCAAAGTAGCACCAAATAGACGCACATACACACAAACAGATGTATACCAATTCGGCCATCATTATTTGCCGGCTAGCTTAAGATCAGTGCCCGTGTGTGTGTGTGTGTGTGTATGCAAAAATAACTGCCACCTCAAAGTGAATTAATATATGTACATATGCATATATATATATTAAATATGTCTGCCCATAATACTGTCCGTCCATTTTTCCGTATAGATCTCACAACATATATGATAACAATATAAAAGTAACCTAAATAAATAAGTACATTTATATATGCTCGAATTAATAACGCTTGCTACAAACAACTGCACTGTCAATATATATTGTGCCCAATCACTCCAAAAATAATACTTTCAAAATTATTTTTGCCGCAATATCGGCCTTCAAATTGACCATTAAAAACACCAATTAAATTCTGCATCGCCACAAGATGCCTAAATCAAATTTATATAATATGACTGCCTATTGTCTTGTCCGTCCAAATATTAAAAAACCCAAATCTAAATAAGTATACATAATCAAATCTGCGTATGCAAATATTTTTACGCCAAAATTAATTACATATATACCACGGCACGGCCATTTTATTTTGTGCCTAAAAAATGCCAAAATAGCAGCAATATGCAAATCCACATTAACATAGAAGTATATGCATTTAAATATGTATATGTACTCAAGCGTTACTATTTTGCAGCAATATTTATAAAATTAAATTATTTATAAACAAATAATAAGAATAAATGATATCATATTATAATAATAAATTCAAATTGAAAACCTACTAAGCACTAATCGTCTGAGACTTGCGATAGTATATCGATGTTTAATTGAAATATCGATACAGCATACAATAGGCTCAGCCAAGCTCGATATTTTACGAACTTACATATCTAATGTATTCAAGCTGTGCTCAACATCTCTTGTGTCTCGCGTAATTCAAAAAATTCAAAATATATAATATTAAAGTGAACATTTATAATTTTAGGGGTAAGTCTATAAGATCACCCTATTTTCAAACATTTAAAACGTCCCAATTTATTGAATAAACCTAATATATTCTTAAATCATATATGATTGTTTAAATTCTGTCCAAAGTAGCACCAAATAGACGCACATACACACAAACAGATGTATACCAATTCGGCCATCATTATTTGCCGGCTAGCTTAAGATAAGTGCCCGTGTGTGTGTGTGTGTGTGTATGCAAAAATAACTGCCACCTCAAAGTGAATTAATCTATGTACATATGCATATATATATATATTAAATATGTCTGCCCATAATACTGTCCG
This sequence comes from Drosophila lacicola, assembly GCA_035045355.1. Classification (NCBI taxonomy): domain Eukaryota; kingdom Metazoa; phylum Arthropoda; class Insecta; order Diptera; family Drosophilidae; genus Drosophila; species Drosophila lacicola. The sequence goes on along the minus strand of JAWNPB010000122.1, from coordinate 169,648 downwards.
TCCATTTTTCCGTATAGATCTCACAACATATATGATAATAATATAAAAATAACCTAAATAAATAAGTACATTTATATATGCTCGAATTAACGACGCTTGCTACAAACAACTGCACTGTCAATATATATTGTGCACAATCACTCCAAAAATAATACTTTCAAAATTATTTTTGCCGCAATATCGGCCTTCAAATTGACCATTAAAAACACCAATATTAAATTCTGCATCGCCACAAGATGCCTAAATCAAATTTATATAATATGACTGCCTATTGTCTTGTCCGTCCAAATATTAAAAAACCCAAATCTAAATAAGTATACATAATCAAATCTGCGTATGCAAATATTTTTACGCCAAAATTAATTACATATATACCACGGCACGGCCATTTTATTTTGTGCCTAAAAAATGCCAAAATAGCAGCAATATGCAAATCCACATTAACATAGAAGTATATGCATTTAAATATGTATATATACGCAAGCGTTACTATTTTGCAGCAATATTTATAAAATTAAATTATTTATAAACAAATAATAAGAATAAATGATATCATGCTGTAGCAATGTGTTCAAATTGACAACCCACTATGAGCCAGTTGCCTTACTCTTGCGATAGTGTTTACAACACAGCGTAAATAAACCGCGTTATCCTTAACCGTCGTGCTGTGTGTTGTGAAACCATACAAAAATAAAATATCATCAAAATTGACTATGCATCAACTAATTTCTTGAAAATTGTACAAAGTGATATAATAGCCCACAAAGACCCCTGCGTGTACCTGGACCTCACCACTTAATCCTAAAAATAAGTTATAAATAAAACTGCGTTTGCCAGTCAAATTTGCCTTACAAATTAGAAAATATTTAAACAAATTTACTGCAAACCACTATGCCAAATCAATAAAAATTACTAACAGCTTAAACATATATCCTATTCTCCTTTAAAAACAGCTCTCGCAAACATGAGCAAAAACATTAAGCGCAAAGCCACTCCAACAAAAATGGAAGCCAAAAATAATAAGCCATACACACCACCAGAAAAAGCCATTGTCACCAACAACACGCAAATCTGCCCACCATCCTACAAACCAAGCCCAGCTGCGCAGGAGGTTCTCAAACAACTAAGGCAACAAATTCTCAACCACCACCAAGAAGGGACGGATACATTGGCAACACCCGTAATCAGAAGCCCCGCCACCATCGGAAAGTCCATGGAAAAAACCCCAAAAAACACCCAACGCACCATAAAGGAGCCTGAAGCAACTAAAAAAAGGGAAACAACCAAGGCTGATGAACTAAACGTATCCGCAGCAGATAGCACTGACACGCTCCCCAATGAAGCAGCAAATATGTCAGTGGAGATCGAAATAGTCTCTGGAGAAGACACTGACAGTGACGACATCTTCAAACAACTCACCGGGAAAAAAGAGGCTACGGGAAACCTAACGGCACCCACTAAACAACAAAACCAGCCAAAAGTGCCTCGAATCGTCATCCCTAGTGTGGAAAATGCCAACAACATTATACTAAAAGCCATCTCAGCTGTGGGAAACGAAGCATTCACCACCAGTGCCACTGCAAATAAAGGCATAAGTTTCCAATGCAACACAACAAAGACGCAAGGAGCTCTTTTACAACTCTTTGCCGACCTAAAACTTAATGCCCACACCCAAAGTAGTGACACTAGATACAGGATTACCATTAAAGGACTCCACCCCTCTACACCGCAAGGATGGATATCCTATCAATTATCCGAACTTGGTCACACTACTTGCCATATAACTAATATTATAGGAAATATTACCGGACAGCCTACAAATGCCTTCAAAGTGGACCTAGTTCCGGAAAAAAATAACAGAGAGGTGCTCAAAATCACGAAACTAGGCACCTACAAGGTAACCATAGAAGAGCCCAACAGAACCCAGTACATAATCCAATGCCGCAAATGCCAAGAATATGGCCATGGGTATGATACATGCAAATCCCAGAGCTACGTATGCTTTAAGTGCGCCGAGCCACACCCCTCAAACGAATGCACAAAGCCTCGGAACGTAAACGGAAAATGCGCAAACTGCAAAGGCGCCCACGTAGCCATATTCAGAGGATGCCCAGTCTACAAGGAGGCCTTACGAAACCTACCAATAGATAACCAAACGAAGCGCGCAAGCCAGGCCATTAGTTCCTTGGGCTGGATGAATGAGCAAATCTTCAGCAACTCACTGAAGCCGGAAATAAGAGGGTTTAGCCATAACCAAATGGACATGCTGCGCGCACACTACCCCCCCTCACTAAGCCTACTGGAAGACACTGAAATTCAACCCCCTTTGCAATCCAGATCCCCTTGGTCCACGCCCAGATTCAACATGCCACTAATAAACCGCCCACCCCCACGCAAAATAACCACCCAGCAAACTCCCCCACAATATGTCCCCCCCTTGGCCACCAACCACGAAGACATGGCGCACATGGCTAAACAAATGAGGGCTTTCCTACATTACTGGGACAATCACTCTACACCAGAATAAGCTAAATTTAAATACAAATAATAATGTAAGAAAAAAAAATAAAAAAAAAAAAAAAAAAAAAAATTTGAAATTGAACTTGAATAAACAAATGCCACTGAAGGCCAACTGAAAAACCAGTCTTTCACTGCACAACATTTACTTAATACAAAACTTTTCTATGCACACCAAATGAACCAAAAACTGACTCACTCTCCAATCCTAGCACTCTGCTACCATTTTAAGCACTACCCATCCACAAATTACATAAACATATATTGGCATATAACACATGTCTTTCCTCTCAAACAGACTACCTTCCCACTTGAACGAATAACACTAAAAACAACAGCAAACCAACCACCAAGCCTAACAACAACCCCAATAATAACCAACAATGTGAGCTTAAGATCATTACCTGGAATGCAGGTGGAATACTAAACAAAATCACCGAACTCGAAGACCATATTCATCAATACAACATTGACATTGTCCTTGTCTCAGAGACTCACCTAATAAGCTCAGACTCCATTACCATTAAGGAATATGATATATATCTAGCCAACCATCCAACAAACAGAAGAAGAGGAGGCTCAGCGATCATTATTAATCGTAACATAGATCGCATGGCCCTCCCAAAAATCAGCACCCTGGCCATACAATGTGTACCAATCTGCGTCACCTTTCCAGATCAACCACTCCTTAAAATAGCAGCCATCTACTGCCCGCCGTTAAGAGGCCTAACAACCGAGGCCTTCAACTTAATTTTTAAGCTTTTTGAACCAAAATTCCTAATTGCCGGAGATTGGAACGCAAAGCACCGCTGGTGGGGTAACACGCGGGCTTGTAACCGAGGAAACGAGCTTATCACCTCTCTAAGGACCCATAACTACAATATCCTTGCCACTGGCTCACCCACCCACTTTCCATATGACCAACGGAAAAGGCCCTCGGCCATTGATTTCGCAATCTACTGCGGTATCCAACACGACCGCCTACACATCAAATCCTCACTTGATTTAGGTTCTGACCATCTCCCTCTCCTAATGAACCTGCTGAGCAAACCAGAGGTCATACCCTTTAAAAAACCCATGCTTCCAGCTAATGCTAGCACCAAAAAATTCCAACTCTGGCTTGACCAAAACATACATCTTAACACTGAAATAACATCAGGGCAGGACATTGAAGACGCCGTTGACATACTTACCAGAAATATTCACCAAGCAGCCACCTATGCCTCAACAACATCCCCTCACCTCCCAATCAACAGTCGTTTTCGAATACACTATACACCTAATAGACGCATTCAAAACATGCTAATAGTTAAACGCTACTTTAAATATAAACATCTCATACTTTGTAATAACACTGCCAAAAGACTACATAAAATCACATCAAAGCGACTCAAAAAAGCACTAGAGGACCAGAAAACTAGACGGCTAGATAGGACCCTACAAAGCATTGACCCTAAAGACAGGTACAGCATGGAAAAACTATGGAGATTCACCAAACAAATAAAAAGACAACCCGCCCCCAACCTACCAGTCAGAAGCCACAACACTACCACAGGCCAAAACAATAACCAGAGTATTAATAACTGGTCCAAAACGACCTTAGAAAAAGCAGAAGCATTCGCAAACCATCTTGAATCAAGATTCAAACCTTTCCTACTAAACACAGACGAAGAACGCCAAAATATCACAAGCCAAATAACAACCCCATCGCCAACAGACAACCCCAGATTCCGCCCTGTCACACTCCCAGAAGTTAAAGACCTAATAAAAGGACTAGAAAACAACAAAGCCCCAGGACTTGACAGAATAGATAACAAAACTATCAAAGCACTACCAGATAGAGCCCTACTATACCTAATACTAATTTTCAACAATTCACTACGACTTGGCCACTTCCCACAACAATGGAAAACAGCCATAGTTACCATGATTCCCAAACCAGGAAAACCTACAGAACTCCTTGCTTCCTATAGACCCATCAGTCTACTATCCGGATTATCAAAAATCCTAGAAAGAATTCTCCTAAAACGCATGTATGAATCCAGAAACTTCACCAATGCTATTCCCAGCCACCAATTTGGCTTCCGATACAAACATAACACTGAACAACAACTAGCTCGAGTTACCCAATTTATACTCAAAGCCTACGAAGCAAATAACTACTGCTCAGCGGTTTTCCTTGACATACAGGAAGCCTTTGATCGAGTCTGGCACCCAGTTCTTTTCTACAAATTAAAATCCCTCCTCTCCCCCATTCTTTACGCTACCATATGCCATTACCTAACCAACCGAACATTCATGGTCGAATGCCATGAAGGAGCCCGATCAACTCCAAAAGCCATCACGGCTGGAGTTCCACAAGGCAGTGTCCTGGGACCCATCCTCTATACAATATATACATCTGACCTACCCACCCCCGACACCAACCTAATTAACCTCTCCCAAAACATAACAACTCTGCTAGCCACATACGCTGATGACACAGTTGTCATGTCTGCCGCAAGAACGGCCACTACTGCCATCTGTCAAGTGGAGGGAATGCTCGAACCTCTAACTGAGTGGACAAACAAATGGTGCATCAAAACCAACCCAAACAAAACGGCCCATGTCCTGTTCCCTCTCAAAAACGAAAATATACATGTCATCGCACCCAAAATAATGAACCAAACCATTGAAACAAAAGACTCACATCCATACCTGGGAGTAATATTAGACAAAAAACTTAACTTCTGCAAGCACACTGCAAACCTAGTCACAAAATTAAAAGCCCGCAGAACTAAACTTGACTGGCTACTGAACAACAACAGCAAACTTCCAACTAACTCCAAAGTCCTGCTCTACAAACAACTCATTGCCCCCGTTTGGCACTACGCACTACCCATTTGGGGAGCTCTCACTAGTCAAACCCAAATCAACCGAGTTGCTGCCTTTCAAAGCACCACGATCCGAAAAATCACAAATGCTCCCTGGCTCACTAGAAACAGCACTCTCCACAGTGACCTTAAGATCCCCACTTTCGAGGAAACTTATGACAAATCCTCTACCAAATATGCTAACCAAATAAGCCACCACTCAAATACAGAAATTACAAAACTAATTACCAAACCATACATCCCATTCCGTCTAGCCAGAAGCCATGATAGATACCTCCAGCATGTTAACAAATACATCAAGCCACTAAGGCAATACATTACTCAACCACCTTCAACAAATAGCCAACTTACGCCATTACAACAAGCAGACTACTATGAGAGGCTACAAAGCCACAAACAACAACTACTACAAAGAACAACTACACTACGTTCAAGCCTTCCATACGACCCAGACTCCACAGAAAGGTACTTCACACTTCGCTTCCCAATGAGCGCAAACAGAATAAACCAAATCAACCATGAACTCCGAGCCCTGAACAACGAACTACAGACAGTCGAACGAATCATCGAATCCCTAAGGCCACCAAATGGCCCAATCACCCAAACGCTTACCCAACCCAACCCTAGCTTACTCCAAGACATAGCCAGCACACAGCTAATAACAAATCAATCAACACAATAAGGACACACCAGACTTAACCTACAAAACAACCTGAAAACAAAGCTAAACCAACTCCCCCGCCATAATAATCCAAACAATAAAACAGCACTCAAGATAAATTAACTACACAATACCAGTGCTGCCGTTAAACACATCTAGCCCTCTACCAAACAACTGCCAGCTCAACAAAAAACCAGCAGGAATGACGAAAAAACATGACCTAATACTGGTCAATTTTACTGATGCTGCTGGATAATACACCCTGGCAAGCAAACCAACTTTTGATACGGATACTCAGCCCAAGCAAACAAATTGAGAATAGCCGAAGCATTGAACCATCCATACACTGCACACCGTTCTGCCAAGTACCAGTTTTATAAACAGCTTTTCCAATGTTTGACTCGGGTACTGGGAGCTCAGTCTGATTAGAGCTGAGCGGCCTATGTGAGCAAACATAAGCAAAATAATAAACTGCAGACCACTCTGCCAATAACCAACCTAAAAACAGCTTTACCAATGTTTGACTCGGGTACTGGGAGCTCAGTCTGATTAGAACTGAGCGGCCTATGTGAGCAAACATAAGCAAAATAATAAACTGCAGACCACTCTCCCAATAACCAACCTAAAAACAGCTTTACCAATGTTTAACTCGGGTACTGGGAGCTCAGTCTGATTGGACCTGAGCGGCCTATGCGAGCAAACATAAGCAAAATAATAAACTGCAGACCACTCTGCCAATAACCAACCTAAAAACAGCTTTACCAATGTTTGACTCGGGTACTGGGAGCTCAGTCTGATTAGAACTGAGCGGCCTATGTGAGCAAACATAAGCAAAATAATAAACTGCAGACCACTCTGCCAATAACCAACCTAAAAACAGCTTTACCAATGTTTGACTCGGGTACTGGGAGCTCAGTCTGATTGGAACTGAGCGGCCTATGTGAGCAAACTTAAGCAAAAGAACACAAACCCACACAGGCTACACACCAATACTACCAACGAACAGTCTTTTGACTACAAACAACAAAACGTACCAAATCCCCGCTTTACCTACTGGGCCTCCAGGAAAAACTACCGTATCCGCATGGTCCACTAGATGGCGTCCGCGGAAAACCACTCGAATCATACCACTAACCCACGGTTAGCCAAGGTATAGTTTTGGGTCGCCGTCTTATATATATCATCGCAACAGGCAGGTATATATTGTTAAAAAAAAAAAAAAAAAAATGTCTGTCAATTTTCAAATTGCACCAATTGTATCCACACAATTATATTCAAATTTAAAATTTCGCTTGAAATAATCTGTAACAACATTAGGAGGATATTCTGATAGGTGATCATCGATATATCGATACAACAATTAGAGTACTGATCTTAATACGATACTTTTGTCCCTGCCGCCACTAGGCGATATTTCTGAAATCGACATAAACGCCGAGTTGCCATAAGCTGCGAATTGTCATAAGCTGCGAGTCGTGTTTTGTAAAGTGTCTGCAAGTGTGAAATTAGCGGTAACTGAGAAATCACCAAGCGCATCAAAAACTTATTAAAACTTTAAAAAAGAAAACAAAAAAAAAAAAACCTAAATAAGTGAAATTAAGCAAATCTCAATAAGTGTAAGTTTCGAAAATTAAAAAAAAAATTAAAAATGCCCATAATAGTCTCAATTAGCCGGCGTGTGTTGGTGTGCATATAAGCAATTATTATTAAATAAATTGCAAGTAAAATGCAATGAAATTAAATCAAATCCCCATTTAAGAAAAATATTGATCAAATTCTGTCCAGAAGATTCCCAAATTAAGTGCGCGCAAGTCAATTTCACCACTGTGGTAAATGGCCTGTGCCTGTAAATATGTATATATACATGCATATATACATGCAATAATTTTCTGGTATACAGCTGCAAGTGAATTATAGTGAACAAGTCAAAACTCAATTCAATTAAAATTGATGATTCCCAAAATAATCACAAATGTTGGCCAAACTACACATTCCCAAATAGTACCAAATTAAGTGCTCACAAAACAATTTTTTATAATAGTGGAAATTAAATAGTGCCTGTCCATGAAATAAGTCCATATATGCCAATACAAATTAATCTAGTGAACATAAAAAGCCAAATCCAAGGCATGCAAATTCAATTATAATCCAAAGAAGCAACAGAATTAGTGCACAGAAATTATTTTTGCAAACAACGAGTGTCTGTCTGTAAAATTTTTGGGAAGTGATCAAAGACCTAATATCCAGCCAAAAGACTTAAAAGCCATATCCAAGAAAAACCTGATCAAAATAGGGGTAAGTCTCGAACCAAACTTTGCCACATAGCCCCAAAATTGCCCATTGGAGTCTCAAGATGGCGCATAGGAATCTCACCACAGGCGTCCCTTACACATACACACTCGCAGCTGCAGACGTCTGCTTTTTGGCACCAGCCCAAAACTGACGCGCGTATACAGATAATTTCTGGAATTTAGTAGCCCGGCATTGCCAGGCTTAAACAATAACCTAAAAACTTTATACTACCTATATTCTTATAATACATATTTATATTTACAATTCATACCAATATATAAAATCAATTTAAGCCTTTTATAAAAATTCTACAATTTATCCTATAAATTTTTACAAATTTTTGTAAATTTATCAATATTTGTTGACATTTTTCGCCCTGCCAAACTAAGTACAGTCTTGACTCTTTTAACAATCTATCCATCGGGGGAATAATAGGAATAATAGTCTGTCTGCAACAAAGTAAAGTTTTTATTCCCAATAGTAACCAGGGCCTCCTTCAGAATTAAGTCCAGCTCCCTAAAACGGACCAGTTTAACAGCTTAACCAACAAAAGACTAAATAACACCAACAAACTGCATAGCCAAATTAACCATGCTTGAAAGACAGTGCGAATGTTTCACAAACTACACTTCTTTAATAATAACTCAGCCAACTTGAGTCAGTACAGTCACAGCCAGCATACATTCTGACCCAACCAATCACAGGTATACCAAGTTGCCCAAAAAGCCAATGCAAATAAGCATCAATTCCATAACCAATAGCTCAGCCAAGGAGCCAAATAGCAACTGCAATCAACTTGCGCTGCTAACTAGGCAAAATACCTCATCGAGATATTCTACTGCCTGTGACTAAATGCACGAACAATATTATAAGGTCAACAGCTCAGCCAACAACACGAGCCAGTGCAACCAAATTGCATTTACTAACAACATAATTATAACTGCTCGGCCAACATGAGCTGAAGCCAACAAACTGCATAGCCTTTTCTTATTTTATGCCAAGCCAAAAATAGTAATCTATTTTCTTCCACCCAAAGATCCAGCTTACCATCAATTGCAACATTCAGCAAACCAATTGGAAGCATCGTTATTAATTAACCATAACACCCTCAGAAAGAGATCTAAGGACCACCAGGTTAGTCAAAAGTTGGGACTATTTGACCAACATAAGTTATATATATATGAGCTATTAATAATTCTGTTTAAATGCATCTAGATTCTCCGCTGCTAATCTACTTTATGCATGTGTGTAAATTGTACACACATGCATATTGTGTCAATCGCCAAATGCTCCAATGGTTAATACCTGACGCTGACATTCGATTTGACTGCGCCAATACCAACCGCCCCAAAGGACTTCAATCTACATAAAATGTATATATATACTCAAGATAGTCTGTCCAATATGTTTAAGCTTATCAATTCAAAATCATGTCTGCTTCTGGCTACTGCCAAGATTTCTAGACAATATTTGTTAATTTCCAAAATCTGTAACCAATTGTATTCGTACACTAGCCTGCCGGCCATTACCAAGTCTGTAAACAACATTGTTAATTTCTGAATTGTAAACCAAATTACATGTGTACACATGTATGCTAGCCATTGATAAAATTGTTAGCAATATTGTTAATACCCAATTGTATTCATACACATCAGTCTAACAGCCATAGCCGAGTCTGCAAACAATATTGTTAAGTCCAAATTATAACCATATTACAATTGCATACACAAATCTACTTACCATAGCCAAGTCCGTAAACAATATTGTCAATTGTCAATTTTCAACCAATTTGCATCCGTAAATATGTATGTACAATAGTCTGCTGGCCACTGCCAAATATTAAACAATATTGTTAACTCCAAAGTTGTAATCAATTGCATGCATATACACCAGTCTACTAGCCAATGCCAAAGTGCATAAACAATTTCTGCCAAATTCCAAATTGCACCAATTTGCATTTATACACAAGTATGTATACTAGCCTGCCGGCTATCACTAAGTCTGAAAACAAAATTGTTTATTCCAAATTATAACCATATTACACTTGCATATACATATGTACACAATTTCTGCTGACCATAGCCAATGTAAACAATATTGTCAATTGTCAATTCTAAATTTATAACCAATTTGCATTCGTGCATATGTATGTACAATAGTCTGCTGGCCATTGCCAAATATTAAACAATATTGTTAACTCCAAAGTTGTAACCAATTGCATGCATATACACTAGTCTACTAGCCAATGCCAAAGTGCATAAACAATTTCTGTCAAATTCCAAATTGCACCAATTTGCATTTATACACAAGTATGTATACTAGCCTGCCGGCTATCACCAAGTCTGAAAACAAAATTGTTTATTCCAAAATTCTAACCAATCGTATTCATACACATGTCTAATAGTCCTATGCAAGCCTGCAAACTATATATTATATAACAAAACGCATATATACACATTGGTCTAATAGTCAATTCCAAGTCTGCAAACAATATTGTTATTCCCCAAAATTTCTGCCAGTTTCAATTGTGCATATGTATACCAGCCCACTTGCCATTGCCAGGTCTATAAACAATGTCTGTCAATTTTCAAATTGCACCAATTGTATCCACACAATTATATTCAAATTTAAAATTTCGCTTGAAATAATCTGTAACAACATCAAGGAGGATATTCTGATAGGTGATCATTGATATATCGATACAACAATTAGAGTACTGATCTTAATACGATACTTTTGTCCCTGCCGCCACTAGGCGATATTTCTGAAATCGACATAAACGCCGAGTTGCCATAAGCTGCGAATTGTCATAAGCTGCGAGTCGTGTTTTGTAAAGTGTCTGCAAGTGTGAAATTAGCGGGAACTGAGAAATCACCAAGCGCATCAAAAACTTATTAAAACTTTAAAAAAGAAAATAAAAAAAAAAAACCTAAATAAGTGAAATTAAGCAAATCTCAATAAGTGTCAGTTTCGGAAATTAAAAAAAAAAAATAAAAATGCCCATAATAGTCTCAATTAGCCGGCGTGTGTTGGTGTGCATATAAGCAATTATTATTAAATAAATTGCAAGTAAAATGCAATGAAATTAAATCAAATCCCCATTTAAGAAAAATATTGATCAAATTCTGTCCAGAAGATTCCCAAATTAAGTGCGCGCAAGTCAATTTCACCACTGTGGTAAATGGCCTGTGCCTGTAAATATGTATATATACATGCATATATACATGCAATAATTTTCTGGTATACAGCTGCAAGTGAATTATAGTGAACAAGTCAAAACCCAATTCAATTAAAATTGATGATTCCCAAAATAATCACAAATGTTGGCCAAACTACATATTCTCAAATAGTGCCAAATTAAGTGCTCACAAAATAATTTTTTTATAATAGTGAAAATCAAATAGTGCCTGTCCGTGAAATAAGTCCATATATGCCAATACAAATTAATCTAGTGAACATAAAGCCAAATCCAAGGCATGCAAATCCAGCGAAGCAACAAAATTAGTGCACAGAAAATTAATTTGAAAACAACTGGGGTCTGTCTGTAAAATTTTTGGAAAGTGATCAAAGACCTAATATCCAGCCAAAAGACTTAAAAAAGCCATATCCAATAAAAACCTGATTAAAATAGGGGTAAGTCACGAGCCAAACTTTGTCACATAACCCCAAAATTGCCCATTGGAGTCTCAAGATGGCGTATAGGAATCTCACCACAGGCGTCCCTTACACATACACACTCGCAGCTGCAGACGTCTGCTATATTTGGCGTCGGTTTTTTGGCACCAGCCCAAAACTGACGCGCGTATACAGATAATTTCTGGAATTTAGTAGCCCGGCATTGCCAGGCTTAAACAATAACCTAAAAACTTTATACTACCTATATTCTTATAATACATATTTATATTTACAATTCATACCAATATATAAAATCAATTTAAGCCTTTTATAAAAATTCTACAATTTATCCTATAAATTTTTACAAATTTTTGTAAATTTATCAATATTTGTTGACATTTTTCGCCCTGCCAAACTAAGTACAGTCTTGACTCTTTTAACAATCTATCCATCGGGGGAATAATAGGAATAATAGTCTGTCTGCAACAAAGTAAAGTTTTTATTCCCAATAGTAACCAGGGCCTCCTTCAGAATTAAGTCCAGCTCCCTAAAACGGACCAGTTTAACAGCTTAACCAACAAAAGACTAAATAACACCAACAAACTGCATAGCCAAATTAACCATGCTTGAAAGACAGTGCGAATGTTTCACAAACTACACTTCTTTAATAATAACTCAGCCAACTTGAGTCAGTACAGTCACAGCCAGCATACATTCTGACCCAACCAATCACAGGTATACCAAGTTGCCCAAAAAGCCAATGCAAATAAGCATCAATTCCATAACCAATAGCTCAGCCAAGGAGCCAAATAGCAACTGCAATCAACTTGCGCTGCTAACTAGGCAAAATACCTCATCGAGATATTCTACTGCCTGTGACTAAATGCACGAACAATATTATAAGGTCAACAGCTCAGCCAACAACACGAGCCAGTGCAACCAAATTGCATTTACTAACAACATAATTATAACTGCTCGGCCAACATGAGCTGAAGCCAACAAACTGCATAGCCTTTTCTTATTTTATGCCAAGCCAAAAATAGTAATCTATTTTCTTCCACCCAAAGATCCAGCTTACCATCAATTGCAACATTCAGCAAACCAAATTGGAAGCATCGTTACTAATTAACCATAACCCCTTCAAAAAGAGAGCTAAGGACCACCAGATTGTCCTATGGAGCTGGTTATATTGCCTACAACGACCAGCAACAATTACAAATACTGAATATTTGCCCGCTGCTGATCTACTTTATGCATGTGTGTAAATTGTACACACATGCATATTGTGTCAATCGCCAAATGCTCCAATGGTTAATACCTGACGCTGACATTCGATTTGACTGCGCCAATACCAACCGCCCCAAAGGACTTCAATCTACATAAAATGTATATATATACTCAAGCTAGGAAGATAGTCTGTCCAATGTGTTTAAGCTTATCAATTCAAAATCATGTCTGCTTCTGGCTACTGCCAAGATTTCTAGACAATATTTGTTAATTTCCAAAATCTGTAACCAATTGTATTCGTACACTAGCCTGCCGGCCATTACCAAGTCTGTAAACAACATTGTTAATTTCTGAATTGTAAACCAAATTGCATGTGTACACATGTATGCTAGCCATTGATGAAATTGTTAACAATATTGTTAATACCCAATTGTACTCATACACATCAGTCTAACAGCCATAGCCGAGTCTGCAAACAATATTGTTAAGTCCAAATTATAACCATATTACAATTGCATACACATATGTACACAAATCTGCTTACCATAGCCAAGTCCGTAAACAATATTGTCAATTGTCAATTTTCAATTAATTTGAATCCGTAAATATATATGAACAATAGTCTACTGGCCATTGCCAAATATTAAACAATATTGTTAACTCCAAAGTTGTAACCAATTGCATGCATATACACTAGTCTACTAGCCAATGCCAAAGTACATAAACAATTTCTGTCAAATTCCAAATTGCACCAATTTGCATTTATACACAAGTATGTATACTAGCCTGCCGGCTATCACCAAGTCTGAAAACAAAATTGTTTATTCCAAATTATAGCCATATTACACTTGCATACACATATGTACACAATTTCTGCTGACCATAGCCAATGTAAACAATATTGTCAATTGTCAATTCTCAATCTATAACCAATTTGCATTCGTGCATATGTATGTACAATAGTCTTCTGGCCATTGCCAAATATTAAACAATATTGTTAACTCTAAAGTTGTAATCAATTGCATGCATATACACTAGTCTACTAGCCAATGCCAAAGTGCATAAACAATTTCTGTCAAATTCCAAATTACACCAATTTGCATTTATACACAAGTATGTATACTAGCCTGCTGGCTATCACCAAGTCTGAAAACAAAATTGTTTATTTCAAAATTCTAACCAATCGTATTCATACACATGTCTAATAGTCCTATGCAAGCCTGCAAACTATATATTATATAACAAAACGCATATATACACATTGGTCTAATAGTCAATTCCAAGTCTGCAAACAATATTGTTATTCCCCAAAATTTCTGCCAGTTTCAATTGTGCATATGTATACCAGCCCACTTGCCATTGCCAGGTCTATAAATAATGTCTGTCAATTTTCAATTTGCACCAATTGTATCCACACAATTATATTCAAATTTAAAATTTCGCTTGAAATAATCTGTAACAACATCAAGGAGGATATTCTGATAGGTGATCATTGATATATCGATACAACAATTAGAGTACTGATCTTAATACGATACTTTTGTCCCTGCCGCCACTAGGCGATATTTCTGAAATCGACATAAACACCGAGTTGCCATAAGCTGCGAATTGTCATAAGCTGCGAGTCGTGTTTTGTAAAGTGTCTGCAAGAGTGAAATTAGCGGGAACTTAGAATTCATCAAGCGCATCAAAAACTTATTAAAACTTTGAAAAGAAAACAAAAGCCTAAATAAGTGAAATTAAGCAAATCTCAATAAGTGTAAGTTTCGGAAATTAAAAAATTAAAAATGCCCATAATAGTCTCAATTAGCCGGTGTGTGTTGGTGTGCATATAAGCAATTATTATTAAATAAATTGCAAGTAAAATGCAATGAAATTAAATCAAAACCCCATTTAAGAAAAATATTGATCAAATTCTGTCCAGAAGATTCCCAAATTAAGTGCGCGCAAGTCAATTTCACCACTGTGGTAAATGGCCTGTGCCTGTAAATATGTATATATACATATACATGCAATAATTTTCTGGTATACAGCTGCAAGTGAATTATAGTGAACAAGTCAAAACCCAATTCAATTAAAATTGATGATTCCCAAAATAATCACAAATGTTGGCCAAACTACATATTCTCAAATAGTGCCAAATTAAGTGCTCACAAAATAATTTTGTATAATAGTGAAAATCAAATAGTGCCTGTCCGTGATATAAGCCCATATATGCCAATACAAATTAATCTAGTGAACATAAAGCCAAATCCAAGGCATGCAAATCCAGCGAAGCAACAAAATTAGTGCACAGAAAATTAATTTGAAAACAACTGGGGTCTGTCTGTAAAATTTTTGGAAAGTGATCAAAGACCTAATATCCAGCCAAAAGACTTAAAAGCCATATCCAATAAAAACCTGATTAAAATAGGGGTAAGTCACGAGCCAAACTTTGTCACATAACCCCAAAATTGCCCATTGGAGTCTCAAGATGGCGTACCACAGGCGTCCCTTACACATACACACTCGCAGCTGCAGACGTCTGCTATATTTGGCGTCGGTTTTTTGGCACCAGCCCAAAACTGACGCGCGTATACAGATAATTTCTGGAATTTAGTAGCCCGGCATTGCCAGGCTTAAACAATAACCTAAAAACTTTATACTACCTATATTCTTATAATACATATTTATATTTACAATTCATACCAATATATAAAATCAATTTAAGCCTTTTATAAAAATTCCACAATTTATCCTATAAATTTTTACAAATTGTTGTAAATTTTTGTTGACATTTTCGCCCTGCCAAACTAAGTACAGTCTTGACTCTTTTAACAATCTATCCATCGGGGGAATAATAGGAATAATAGTCTGTCTGCAACAAAGTAAAGTTTTTATCCCAATAATAACCAGGGCCTCCTTCAGAATTAAGTCCAGCTCCCTAAAACGGACCAGTTTAACAGCTTAACCAACAAAAGACTAAATAACACCAACAAACTGCATAGCCAAATTAACCATGCTTGAAAGACAGTGCGAATGTTTCACAAACTACACTTCTTTAATAATAACTCAGCCAACTTGAGTCAGTACAGTCACAGCCAGCATATATTCTGACCCAACCAAATCACAGGTATACCAAGTTGCCCAAAAAGCCAATGCAAATAAGCATCAATTCCATAACCAATAGCTCAGCCAAGGAGCCAAATAGCAACTGCAATCAACTTGCGCTGCTAACTAGGCAAAATACCTCATCGAGATATTCTACTGCCTGTGACTAAATGCACGAACAATATTATAAGGTCAACAGCTCAGCCAACAACACGAGCCAGTGCAACCAAATTGCATTTACTAACAACATAATTATAACTGCTCGGCCAACATGAGCTGAAGCCAACAAACTGCATAGCCTTTTCTTATTTTATGCTAAGCCAAAAATAGTAATCTATTTTCTTCCACCCAAAGATCCAGCTTACCATCAATTGCAACATTCAGCAAACCAAATTGGAAGCATCGTTATTAATTAACCATAACACCCCCAAAAATAGAGCTAAGGACCACCAGATTGTCCTATGGAGCTGGTTATATTGCCTACAACGACCAGCAACAATTACAAATACTGAATATTTGCCCGCTGCTGATCTACTTTATGCATGTGTGTAAATTGTACACACATGCATATTGTGTCAATCGCCAAATGCTCCAATGGTTAATACCTGACGCTGACATTCGATTTGACTGCGCCAATACCAACCGCCCCAAAGGACTTCAATCAACATAAAATGTATATATATACTCTAGCTAGGAAGATAGTCTGTCCAATATGTTTAAGCTTATCAATTCAAAATCATGTCTGCTTCTGGCTACTGCCAAGATTTCTAGACAATATTTGTTAATTTCCAAAATCTGTAACCAATTGTATTCGTACACTAGCCTGCCGGCCATTACCAAGTCTGTAGACAACATTGTTAATTTCTGAATTGTAAACCAAATTGCATGTGTACACATGTATGCTAGCCATTGATGAAATTGTTAGCAATATTGTTAATACCCAATTGTACTCATACACATCAGTCTAACAGCCATAGCCGAGTCTGCAAACAATATTGTTAAGTCCAAATTATAACCATATTACAATTGCATACACATATGTACACAATCTGCTTTGCATTTATACACAAGTATGTATACTAGCCTGCCGGCTATCACCAAGTCTGAAAACAAAATTGTTTATTCCAAATTATAGCCATATTACACTTGCATACACATATGTACACAATTTCTGCTTAAAATAGCCAATGTAAACAATATTGACAATAGTCAATTCTCAATTTATAACCAATCTGCATATGTGTGTACAATAGTCTGCTGACCATTGCCAAATATTAAATAATATTGTTAATTCCAAATTTTAAATCAATTGAATTTGTACTCATACATGTACACCAGTCTGCAGGCCATCACCAAGCATGTGAACAAGAGTTGTCAAATCCCGGATTATAAATTAATTGTATTCATACACATATACGTACACAAATTTCTAGACAAATGCCCACATCAGTCTGTACAAAAATGGGTTTTTATACCATTAAGTAATTCCTTGTCCATATACCCAAATTAAATAGCAACGTCTCCAAAATTAATTACAAGCCCGGCCAGCATGAGCCATAGTCAACACATAACAACATCACATTCAGACTTCCTCTTATACTAACATCTTGCTAGGTGATCATCGATATCTATAGCATAAAGAAGCCCACCAATGCTTGGCACTGCCAAGCGAATTAATTAATAACCCTATAATATAATACCCTTATAAATATTATATTACAATTCTTACACCTGAATATATATACAATCATATAACCATCTCGGGGTAAACCACCATGTCCGTCCTTACGCTGTGCATATACCAATATACAATAAACCCCAAAATAAGTGAAAAAGAAAACACAGTGACCAATAAATTAACAAAATAAATTAAACACAACCTAACTAAATAATACCAATAATAAAACCTATAACCAAATAAATACAAAATAAAAAAAAAAACTAAAATAAATAAAAACATCTCAACACACCTCAACGCCTGACCAACCTGTCACACAAACAAATAAAAACTGCATCCTCCAAAGTCAGATGCCACCTTTCCCTTAGCCGTTCTCTTGCATCCACCAAGTTTGATGCCAATAAATACTCAATACTCATAAAAAGAGACCCACCTGTCCACAAACAAAGACAAATAAGTCTCTCATTAAACACATATCACAGCTTATCCAACCAAAGCACTTAGAACAAACTAAAACTTAAACTAACCAAAAATATATACAAAACCAAAACAACTTACCTGTTAAAATTAGCACAACTTACCTGTTAAAATTAGCACAACTTACCTGTTAAAATCAGCACAACTTACCTGGTAAAATTATCACAACCTACCTGTTAAAATTATCACAACTTACCTGTTCATGAACATCAATGATATAACATTATCTTTATACTAATACAAATCTTTACCATCTTTATTCCAATTAAACAGCTCAGCCAACATGAGCGCAACTGGCGACCAAAACACCCCAACACCATATATAATAGTCCCAAATGTTAAAAACGCGGTCAAACTGATAAGAATGGCGGAAATAGAAGTGGGTGAAACTAGTTTTCACACCACTACCACCAAAAACGACGGCATAAGATTCCAATGCGATACCATGGCAAATCACAAGGCCCTATTTACATTCTGCACCAAATTATATAGCAGTACGTATGTCAAAAACAGTCTGCAGGAGCCAAAAGGATACAGGATCATTATTATCACACCATCATCACTGCCCCAGACTGGATAAAATACAAGCTTGCAGCACACGGACATACAGTTTTATATGCCAAAAACATAATTGGCCAAATATCGCAAGCCCCAACAAATTCTTTTCGAGTCGACCTTGAATACAAAACAAACAACAACGAAATAATGGACATCAACAGAATTGGCACATACATTGTAAAAATTGAAAAATGCATTCCACACACCATCACCATAAACCAATGCCACAAATGCCAGAAATTCAACCACAAAATTGAAGAGTGCAGAAGCCAAGAATTCATCTGCTACAAATGTGCAGGCAAACACCACTCAACAGAATGCCCAAAACCCAGACACATTGAGGGCAAATGCTCAAACTGCGGTGGAAACCATATTGCCACTTATCAAGGATGCCCAAGCTATAAGGAAGCGCTCCAAAATTATGAGTCTCCGCCCAACTCACCAAAAACACAGGAACACAAACCAGAGGACAACACCACTACACACACGTTCTCACTAAGACCCAAAAATTCATCTCCCAGAGAACTCATAGACGCAAAAGAAGTAATGGAATACCTGACAGCAATGCAACTCTATAAACAAAGTGGAAGAAAAAAGGAAATCCTGGACAAATACCTTAATAAACAAATAGATAAAGAAATGAACAAACGAACCAACAATTAACCAACTTAACATCAAAATAGACATATAAGTAAATTAACAAATACTTAACTGAAACAAATACCTACCTGTAAGAACTAAGAAATAAAATAAAAAAAAAATGAATAAATAACGAATAAATAAATATAAATAAACATCAAAATACACATATAAATAAATTAACAAATACTTAACTGTAACAAATACTTACCCGCAAGAACTAAGAAATAAAATGAAAAAATGAATAAATAACGAATAAATAAATATAAATAAACATCAAAATACACATACAAATAAATTAACAAATACTTACCTGTAAGAACTAAGAAATAAAATGAAATAATGAATAAATAACGAATAAATAAATATAAATAAACATCAAAATACACATACAAATAAATTAACAAATACTTACCTGTAAGAACTAAGAAATAAAATGAAATAATGAATAAATAAATACTTAAACTTAAAACCAAATCAGTCTTTCCTTTAAGCACACTAGAGCCCACTTCTCTTACAGCATTCACCAACCTGATGCCTACAACCGTTAAGCATACTTAATACCAACAAAACAATCACAACTTACCAGTTATTATCTTTCCTATTCTTTTTTTCTTTCCCCAATCCCTTCTCAAAAACAGCCTCAGCCAAAATGAGCAAACAAATAAAAAGGAAATCTACGCCTCCCAAAAATAAGGCCAAAAAAACAACCCCCACAAGCTCGCCACCAGAAAAGGCCATCATAATTGCAAACAAGCAAATATGTCCACCAAATTCTGACCAGGCTCAAAAGGTGCTTGAGGAAATTCAACAACAATCTCAAATATATAAAACAATACCAAAATCGACGCCAGTCACCAGAAGCCCAGCCACCCTAGGCCTAAACAACGAGAACAACAACAATATATCCAAACTAGCAACAACAAACAATAGCGCAAGTACCAACTCAAACTCAGACACAGACTATGAAGAAGAAGTATCAATAATATCTGATGAAGGTAACAACCAAGTAGAATCCAACGAAAATTTAGCCCCAAACGAACAAAAACCATATCGAGTACTGGTACCAGAAACTAAGGATGCCAATAAACTAATCCAAAAGGCAATAGACACCATTGGAATAGGATCCTTTACCACCAGTGCCAATGCTGGAGAAGGAATAATCTTTGAATGCGAAACAATCAAGAAGCAAAAGGAATTGCTAGAGCTCTTTGCAGAACTTAACTGCAATGCTCGCACCCACAACAAAATTGAATCCAAATATAAAATCATTATAAAAGGATTGCACTCGTCCACACCCCATAATTGGATCATAGAACAACTGGCTGCACTAGGCCACACTGCATGTCATGTAAACAACATAATTGGATATATCTCAAAATCCCCAACTAACTCCTTCAAAGTGGACCTGCTAACAGACCATAATGCTAGCAACAACAACAAGGACATCCTTAAAATCACCACACTAGGAACATACAAAGTTCAAATTGAACAGCCAACTCGCCCCAATAAAATTCAGCAATGCCATAATTGCCAACGCTTCGGACACCTATATGAAAACTGCAAGTACAAAACCCCCACTTGCTTCAAATGTGCTGGATCCCACCCATCCAGTGAATGCACCAAGCCAAGACATGTAAATGGCAAATGTGCTAACTGTGGAGATAACCATGTTGCTACCTACAAAGGCTGCCCAATCTATAGAGAGGTACTCAAAAAGCACTCCAATAGCTTCACAAAACGAGCCACACACGCGCTGGAATCCCTTAACTGGACCAATGAACCAATTTACAGGAACGCTATGACTAGCATTACTTACAACCAGCCAGAAAGGCAGAGTTCACAATACAACCCACTGACAAGACCAAACAGGGAGAACATAAGCCCATATGTCCCAACATACCAATACGGTGCCCCTTGGCCAGCACAATTAGGATATAGTGTGCCCATTGCCCAAAACTACATACCAATGAGCACAGCAAACCAAACTTATGCTATACAGGAACCTGGAATGGAAAACATAGTGAATCAAAGGAAACACTACCAATAAAACCGGGACCAAAATCAAAATCAGAACCAATAACAAAATAAAACCAAATAATAACAAATAAACCATAACAAAAAGAAAATGAAATAAACTAAAAAACATTGCACACATGGGGATTACTAAAATGAATTGAATAAATAACTACAGTCGTCCCCAATAATCCCAAAACGCGCTTATAAATTTTATTTTATCTTTCTTACAATTTTAATTCCAATCTTAATTTTAAAAATGTTCAATTTCAATTTACAATTTTAATTTTCTTAAACATGCATAAATACTCTAATGCAAAATGAATACGCATTGAAGGATACCCTTCAATAAATCAACTATAATTAATTTAAGCCCACCCCAAACAACACCAAAAATTACTCAACAATATTGATATCACATATCTACTATACTTATTACAATACCTTACATTATATTATCCTATACTATATAACAATGTATTACTTACCAGTGATACTTACCCAATACATAAAGAAATAAACAGCTGCCATATAAGCCAAAATTAAAACCAAAAACTCATACACTATACTCACCTGTTAGTAAAATATCCAAACAACTTTACTCAAATATCTTACAATCCTTATCATCCACATACAATACAATTTACTATCAAGAACCCAACAGACACTAAAAACTAATACAAACCACAATTATAAAATCCTCATTTTTCTCTAGCAAACCCTATTACATATATACTCTTCCCCCAAACAGACAAACCCACAAACTTGGATAGAATCACTAAAATACAATTCACAATCACTATGTCCAATAATATACAAAACCATGATCTCAAAATCATCAGCTGGAACTCAGCTGGAATCTCAAACAAAATCTCTGAACTAGAAGCCCACATTCACCAAAATAGCATTGACATAGTCCTAATATCAGAAACCCATCTAATTGACTCGGACATAGATACCATAACAATTGAAGGATACGACCTATACATAGCCAACCATCCAACCAATCGAAGAAGAGGAGGCTCTGCTATTATAGTCAATAGAAATATTGAGCACATTGCTCTACCAACAATAATCACACAGGCCATACAATGTACCCCAATCAGTGTCACCCTCAAAGACCAACCGCTAATTAATATAGCTGCCATTTACTGCCCGCCACTAAAGGGCCTTACTTCCAAAGCTTTCGAAACTATATTTAAACTCTTTGAATCAAGATTCATAATAGCCGGGGATTGGAATGCCAAACACCGATGGTGGGGCAACAATCGTGCCTGTAATCGAGGCAATGAACTCATAAACTGCGTCAGGACACATAGCTACAATATCTTAGCCACTGGCTCACCCACTCACTATCCCCATGATCATCGAAAAAGACCCTCAGCCATTGATTTCGCCATCTATTGTGGCATACAACACAATCGTCTACAAATTGAATCCTCACTAGATCTAGACTCAGATCACCTTCCACTCCGTATCCACCTACTAAATAAACCAATGATTGTCCCTCACAAGAAACCAATTTTATCACCAAACTCTAACATCAATAAATTCCATCACTGGCTAAATCAAAGCATTCATCTCAACACTGAGATAACAAGTGGTCAAGACATAAACGATGCAGTCGATATCCTAACCAGAAATATCCAGCAAGCCGCTATCTATGCAACAAATTTGCCCCCAAATCTCCCAACAAATAGCCGTTTTCGTACATATTATACCCCAAATAGACGCATCCAAAATATGCTTATTGTAAAAAGATACTTCAAATACAATCATCTCGTCCTTAGAGACAACTCAGCCAAAAGACCACATAAATTAACAGCCAATCGAATCAAAAAAGCACTCCAAGATAGAAAAGCACAACGCCTTGACAGATCACTTCTAGCCATAGATCCTAAGGATCGATATAGTATACAAAAGCTTTGGAAGTTCACCAAACAAATTAAAAGACAACCAATGCCAAACTTACCCGTAAGGCAACATACAATACAAACTAACACAAATACTCCGGACAAAGAAAGTAGCTGGTGTAAAACTAATATTGAAAAAGCTGAAGCATTTGCTCAACATCTTGAAACAAGATTCAGACCAAACTTAATAAATAGCCCAGAAGAAAGATCTTTCATTGAAAATCAAACTGCACTCCAGCAAGGGCCTAACAACCCCATATTCAAACCAATTACGCTAGCTGAAGTTAAAACCCAAATCAAGAAACTCCCAAATAACAAAGCCCCAGGACTAGACAGAATTGACAACTATACAATCAAAGCATTACCAGACTCTGCCTTAATATACCTTATATTAATTTTTAACAACTCACTTCGACTCGGCCATTTCCCACAACAATGGAAAATGGCCGTTGTCACAATGATACCCAAACCGGGTAAACCGACCGAGCAACTTGCCTCATATAGACCTATTAGCCTACTTTCTGGCCTGTCAAAAATTCTAGAAAAACTACTTCTAAGCCGCATGTTCAAATGCAAAACCTTCATATGCTATATACCAAGCCACCAGTTCGGATTTCGCTACGACCATAGCACTGAGCAACAATTGGCAAGAGTCACCCAATTTATACTCAGAGCTTATGAAAGAAATCAATTCTGTTCAGCTGTCTTTATTGACATACAAGAGGCCTTTGATCGTGTCTGGCATCCAGGACTATTTTTCAAACTCAAACCACTAATTCCTCATGCGCTTTATGCAGTCATTAGACACTATCTTTCAAACAGAACTTTCATGGTTGAATGCCATGAAGGTGCCAGATCGACCCCAAAAACGTTTTCGGCCGGAGTGCTACAAAGTAGCGTTTTGGGACCAATTCTATACACCATTTATACAGCAGACATGCCTACCCCAGATAAAGTCTACACCAACATCCCACGCAACTCAGCAGCCTTACTTGCAACCTATGCCGATGACACTGTCGTCATGTTTGCCAACGAATCGGCTATAACTGCCATTGAGCAAGTTAACATAATGCTTGAGACCCTAGAAAAATGGACCAATAAATGGTGTATAAAAATAAATGCCAGCAAAACGGCACACATACTATTCCATCTAAAAGAAAACTATGAACTCATACTACCCATAATTTCGCCAAAAATCTTAGGCCAACCCATTATCTCCAAAGATTCTCATCCCTATCTGGGCGTAAAATTAGATAAGAAATTAAATTTCTGCAAACATATCGCAGCCCTTACAACCAAACTCAAAGCCACAAGAGCCCAACTCAACTGGCTGATAAATAACCAAAGCAAACTCACATTAAATTGCAAAACCCTTTTGTATAAACAATTAATAGCCCCAATATGGCATTACGCTTTACCAGTCTGGGGTGCACTCACCAGTGAAACTCAAATCAATAAAGTCACTACATTTCAAAATACTACCCTACGAACCATCACGAACCCCCCACCACTAACCAGAAATAGCACAATACACAACGACCTTAAGATAAGCACAGTCGAAGACACATTTGACAAACTCTCTGCCAGTTACGCCAAAAGACTTGGCAATCATTCAAACATTGAAGCAAAAAAGCTTGTTGCCACCCCATACGTTCCATTTCGTTTAGCCAGAAGTCGAGCCAGATATATGGAACAACTTAACAAACACATTAGACCAATACAACGCACTATAGCCCCATTACCAACAGTCAGAAAACCCGTACAGAATCTCCAACCAGAATATTTTGCCAAACTTCGGAGTAAGAAACATAGCCTACTCCAACAAATAAGTGAACTTCACGCTAGACTACCATTCGACCATACACTCCGCTTTCCAATGAGTGTCAACGAAATGAATAACATCAATCGAGAACTAATCGCTCTCAACAATAAACTTCAAGAAACAGAACGACTTCTAGCATCCTTTCCAGCGCAAGCCGAGAGTGCACCCCAGCAACAACAAACACCGTTTACACAGCCCCACCAAATCTCTGTGCAACCAGCACTTAGCCCCCTAGATGATATACTACCATTAACACTATAATCTAACCAAACTAACCAACAATAACCATAAAAACTGCATACACCACATAAGTATGCTATGCTTAACCTAAATAAACACCAAGCCTCACCTACTCACCAGTAATACAATTCAAAACTGCCTAGCCTAATTAACAAAAATATATGGCAAACTAAACCAAAATAAAAACATATCATACTTACCAGTAGCACAATAATAACAAACCAAGTAAACTGCCTAGCCGAGTGGGTCAGCATATAGTGATGAAACATAATGATAAGAGCATCTCACGCTATCACTATCATTATCTCTGACAATGCTGACCCAAACTCCCTGGCCTGTTCACCAATCAGAACCCCACTAATAGCACTAACAAAGAACTCAACACCAACTGCTCGACCCAAGTGAGCCTAAACAAAACCTAGCCAAGTCATACTGTGAGCCAAATAAAAGTGCCACATATGAATAAGTTGCTTAGCCCACAGAAACCAAGCCACACTCACCAAGAAACACATAAATATTAACTGCATACACCAACCACAAATGCCAATCACTAACACAACTAACACAACCAAGACAAGGCACCAATGCTTAGCACAAAGAACAAATGCCAAACTCTAAGCCACACTCACCAATGACACTACAGTCCCAACACCCCAACCCGGGAGACTGGCCATAGAATGCAAATTCAAAAAACCCAAAATACTGCCTAGTCAAATGGATCAGCATAAAGTGAAGAAATATAATGATACAAGCACCTTGTGCTTCACTATCATTAACCCTGATCTTGCTGATCCAAACCCCATGGCCAATCCAACTACCCAATTTAAAACCACTAACTCAAACATTAACAATTATATAAATATTAACTGCCAAACCAAACAATGGCCAAATTAATAACAATCAAATACACAACCAAATTACACTGTGTATTAACACCATAATGCAAACATGCAACAATCTTCAACTGCTGAACAAACTTAACCACCAAAATATCCAGCCAAAGCATATTGTGCACTTACAATACGCACAAACTGCACTCCCAATTCCCAGTGCCAGAATTACCATATGACCAATTCCACTAACAATAATACTAACCCATTAATATGCAAGTCATTCAGTTTGTCAGAATAGAGACTGAGAAGAGACCCTAAAGTGTATGTTCTTAGACATGCAGACGACAACCAAGTTGCATATTAACGCTCATACCAGACAAACAAAAAACAAACCAAATTTGCTCAATAGCAACAGGAGACCTAAACACACCAAAAGTAACCCAAAATAACAATACAGCCATCCAATATTCGGATATATCATACCCCTAATAAATCTGCACCACCTAAATTCCAGTGCCTAGAACAGTCATATCAGACTTCTAAAAACTGCTTAGCTTGGGTACCTGGAGCTCTGTCCTTCTGGACATGTGTAAACCAGGTGAGTGATCAGTTATAGATTAAAAACAGCACAACAATATCCCAGTGCCTAAACTGCTTTGCTTGGGTGCCTGGAGCTCTGCCCTTCTGGGTATGTGTAAACCAGGTGAGTGAGCAGTGATAAAGAATAAAATCTGCACTACCTCAGTGCCTTAACTGCTTTGCTTGGGTGCCTGGAGCTCTGCCCTTCTGGGTATGTGTAAGCCAGGTGAGTGAGCAGTGACCACGAAACCCCAAGAAAACAATGCTAGCCGGCACAACTCCTATGCCAAACAGCTCAACAAACCTCAAAAAAACCCGAACTGTCCCACCAGACTTCAAAACTAATCCACAACTAATCACCAACCTGGCGCAAACACTAACCACAACTAACAACCTCAATATGCTCTACACTCCCAAGGCTAGCCACCAAAGCCACAATAGCGTATTGACCAACCATCAATAAAAACAATTCGTGCTTCACCCAGCACAACAAGCTCCAACCTGAGCAACACCTAAGCGCCAAAAACAAGAGCTATACCTAGCCATAATCTGCAGTACCAACAACTGCCTCCCAAGAAAACGACCGATTCCGCGTGGTCCGCTAAGCGGCGCAGTGCGGTAAACTTGTCCAGATCCAGCTATTACACGGATCTGGGCCACCAGCCGTATGTACTGAGTAATAGACCAGTACATACTACAAAAAAAAAAAAAAAAAATGCAAACAAGCAAATATGTCCACCAAATTCTGACCAGGCTCAAAAGGTGCTTGAGGAAATTCAACAACAATCTCAAATATATAAAACAATACCAAAATCGACGCCAGTCACCAGAAGCCCAGCCACCCTAGGCCTAAACAACAAGAACAACAACAATATATCTAAACTAGCAACAACAAACAATAGCGCAAGTACCAACTCAAACTCACACACAGACTATGAAGAAGAAGTATCAATAATATCTGATGAAGGTAACAACCAAGTAGAATCCAACGAAAATTTAGCCCCAAACGAACAAAAACCATATCGAGTACTGGTACCAGAAACTAAGGATGCCAATAAACTAATCCAAAAGGCAATAGACACAATTGGAATAGGATCCTTTACCACCAGTGCCAATGCTGGAAAAGGAATAATCTTTGAATGCGAAACAATCAAGAAGCAAAAGGAATTGCTAGAGCTCTTTGCAGAACTTAACTGCAATGCTCGCACCCACAACAAAATTGAATCCAAATATAAAATCATTATAAAAGGATTGCACTCGTCCACACCCCATAATTGGATCATAGAACAACTGGCTGCACTAGGCCACACTGCATGTCATGTAAAGAACATAATTGGATATATCTCAAAATCCCCAACTAACTCCTTCAAAGTGGACCTGCTAACAGACCATAATGCTAGCAACAACAACAAGGACATCCTTAAAATCACCACACTAGGAACATACAAAGTTCAAATTGAACAGCCAACTCGCCCCAATAAAATTCAGCAATGCCATAATTGCCAACGCTTCGGACACCTATATGAAAACTGCAAGTACAAAACCCCCACTTGCTTCAAATGTGCTGGATCCCACCCATCCAGTGAATGCACCAAGCCAAGACATGTAAATGGCAAATGTGCTAACTGTGGAGATAACCATGTTGCTACCTACAAAGGCTGCCCAATCTATAGAGAGGTACTCAAAAAGCACTCCAATAGCTTCACAAAACGAGCCACACAAGCGCTGGAATCCCTTAACTGGACCAATGAACCAATTTACAGGAACGCTATGACTAGCATTACTTACAACCAGCCAGAAAGGCAGAGTTCACAATACAACCCACTGACAAGACCAAACAGGGAGAACATAAGCCCATATGTCCCAACATACCAATACGGTGCCCCTTGGCCAGCACAATTAGGATATAGTGTGCCCATTGCCCAAAACTACATACCAATGAGCACAGCAAACCAAACTTATGCTATACAGGAACCTGGAATGGAAAACATAGTGAATCAAAGGAAACACTACCAATAAAACCGGGACCAAAATCAAAATCAGAACCAATAACAAAATAAAACCAAATAATAACAAATAAACCATAACAAAAAAAAAAATGAAATAAACTAAAAAACATTGCACACATGGGGATTACTAAAATGAATTGAATAAATAACTACAGTCGTCCCCAATAATCCCAAAACGCGCTTATAAATTTTATTTTATCTTTCTTACAATTTTAATTCCAATCTTAATTTGAAAATGTTCAATTTCAATTTACAATTTTAATTTTCTTAAACATACATAAATACTCTAATGCAAAATGAATACGCATTGAAGGATTCCCTTCAATAAATTAACTATAATTAATTTAGGCCCACCCCAAACAACACCAAAAAGTACTCAACAACATTGATATCACATATTTACTATACTTATTACAATACCTTACATTATATTATCTTATACTATATAACAATGTATTACTTACCAGTGATACTTACCCAATACATAAAGAAATAAACAGCTTCCATATAAGCCTAAATTAAAACCAAAAACTCACACACTATACTCACCTGTTATTAAAATATCCAAACAACTTACCTCAAATACCTTACAATCCTTAACATTCACATACAATACAATTTACTATCAAGAACCCAACTGACACTAAAAACTAATACAAACCACAATTATAAAATCCTCATTTTTCTCTAGCAAACCCTATTACATATATACTCTTCCCCCAAACAGGCAAACCCACAATCTTGGATAGAATCACTAAAATACAATTCAAAAACACTATGTCCAATAATATACAAAACCATGATCTCAGAATCATCAGCTGGAACTCAGCTGGAATCTCAAACAAAATCTCTGAACTAGAAGCACACATTCACCAAAATAGCATTGACATAGTCCTAATATCAGAAACCCATCTAATTGACACGGACATAGATACCATAACAATTGAAGGATACGACCTATACATAGCAAACCATCCAACCAATCGAAGAAGAGGAGGCTCTGCTATTATAGTCAATAGAAATATTGAGCACATTGCTCTCCCAACAATAATCACACAGGCCATACAATGTACCCCAATCAGTGTCACCCTCAAAGACCAACCGCTAATTAATATAGCTGCCATTTACTGCCCGCCAATAAAGGGCCTTACTTCCAAAGCTTTTGAAACTATATTTAAACTCTTTGAACCAAGATTCATAATAGCTGGTGATTGGAATGCCAAACACCGTTGGTGGGGCAACAATCGTGCCTGTAATCGAGGCAATGAACTCATAAACTGCGTCAGGACACATAGCTACAATATCTTAGCCACTGGCTCACCCACTCACTATCCCCATGATCATCGAAAAAGACCCTCAGCCATTGATTTCGCCATCTATTGTGGCATACAACACAATCGTCTACAAATTGAATCCTCACTAGATCTAGACTCAGATCACCTTCCACTCCGTATCCACCTACTAAATAAACCAATGATTGTCCCTCACAAGAAACCAATTTTAACACCAAACTCTAACATCAAAAAATTCCATCACTGGCTAAATCAAAGCATTCATCTCAACACTGAGATAACAAGTGGTCAAGACATAAACGATGCAGTCGATATCCTAACCAGAAATATCCAGCAAGCCGCTATCTATGCAACAAATTTGCCCCCAAATCTCCCAACAAATAGCCGTTTTCGTACATATCATATCCCAAATAGACGCATCCAAAATATGCTTATTGTAAAAAGATACTTCAAATACAATCATCTCGTCCTTAGAGACAACTCAGCCAAAAGACCACATAAATTAACAGCCAATCGAATCAAAAAAGCACTCCAAGATAGAAAAGCACAACGCCTTGACAGATCACTTCTAGCCATAGATCCTAAGGATCGATATAGTAAACAAAAGCTTTGGAAGTTCACCAAACAAATTAAAAGACAACCAATGCCAAACTTACCCGTAAGGCAACATACAATACAAACTAACACAAATACTCCGGACAAAGAAAGTAGCTGGTGTAAAACTAATATTGAAAAAGCTGAAGCATTTGCTCAACATCTTGAAACAAGATTCAGACCAAACTTAATAAATAGCCCAGAAGAAAGATCTTTCATTGAAAATCAAACTGCACTCCAGCAAGGGCCTAACAACCCCATATTCAAACCAATTACGCTAGCTGAAGTTAAAAACCAAATCAAGAAACTCCCAAATAACAAAGCCCCAGGACTAGACAGAATTGACAACTATACAATCAAAGCATTACCAGACTCTGCCTTAATATACCTTATATTAATTTTTAACAACTCACTTCGACTCGGCCATTTCCCACAACAATGGAAAATGGCTGTTGTCACAATGATACCCAAACCGGGTAAGCCGACCGAGCAACTCGCCTCATATAGACCTATTAGCCTACTTTCTGGCCTGTCAAAAATTCTAGAAAAACTTCTTCTAAGCCGCATGTTCAAATCCAAAACCTTCATATGCTATATACCAAGTCACCAATTCGGATTTCGCTACGAGCATAGCACTGAGCAACAATTGGCAAGAGTCACCCAATTTATACTCAGAGCTTATGAAAGAAATCAATTCTGTTCAGCTGTCTTTATTGACATACAAGAGGCCTTTGATCGTGTCTGGCATCCAGGACTATTTTTCAAACTCAAACCACTAATACCTCATGCGCTTTACGCAGTCATTAGACACTATCTTTCAAACAGAACTTTCATGGTTGAATGCCATGAAGGTGCTAGATCGACCCCAAAAACAATTTCGGCCGGAGTGCCACAAGGTAGCGATTTGGGACCAATTCTGTACACCATCTATACAGCAGACATGCCTACCCCAGATAAAGTGTACACCAATATCCCACGAAACTCAGCAGCCTTACTTGCAACCTATGCTGATGACACTGTCGTCATGTTTGCCAACGAATCGGCTATAACTGCCATTGAACAAGTTAACATAATGCTTGAGACCCTAGAAAAATGGACCAATAAATGGTGTATAAAAATAAATGCCAGCAAAACGGCACACATACTATTCCATCTAAAAGAAAACTATGAACTCATACTACCCATAATTTCGCCAAAAATCTTAGGCCAACCCATTATCTCCATAGACTCCCATCCCTATCTGGGTGTAAATTTAGATAAGAAATTAAATTTCTGCAAACATATTGCAGCCCTTACAACCAAACTCAAAGCCAGAAGAGCCCAACTCGACTGGCTGATAAATAACCAAAGCAAACTCACATTAAATTGCAAAACCCTTTTGTATAAACAATTAATAGCCCCAATATGGCATTACGCTCTACCAGTCTGGGGTGCACTCACCAGTGAAACTCAGATCAATAAAGTCACTACATTCCAAAATATTACCCTACGAACCATCACGAACCCCCCACCACTAACCAGAAATAGCACAATACACAACGACCTTAAGATATGCACAGTCGAAGACACATTTGACAAACTCTCTGCCAATTATGCCAAAAGACTTGGCAAACACTCAAACATTGAAGCAAAAAAGCTTGTTGCCACCCCATACGTCCCATTTCGTTTAGCCAGAAGTCGAGCCAGATATATGGATCAACTTAACAAACACGTTAGACCAATACAACGCACTATAGCCCCATTACCAATAGTCAGAAAAACTGTACAGAATCTCCAACCAGAATATTTTGCCAAACTTCAGAGCAAGAAACATAGCCTACTCCAACAAATCAGTGAGCTACGCGCTAGACTACCATTCGACCCAGACACCACAGAACGATCCTTTACACTCCGCTTTCCAATGAGTGTCAACGAAATGAATAACATCAATCGAGAACTAATCGCTCTCAGCAATAAACTCCAAGAAACAGAACGACTACTAGCATCCTTTCCTGCGCAAGCTGAGAGTGCACCCCAGCAGCAACAAAAACCGCTTACACAGCCACAACAAATTTCTGTGCAACCAGCACTTGGCCCCCTAGATGATACACTACCACTAACACTATAATCTAACCAATCTAACCAACAATAACCATAAAACTGCATACACCACATAAGTATGCTATGCTTAATCTAAATAAACACCAAGCCATACTTACCAGTAACACAATCAAAACTGCCTAGCCTAATTAACAAAAATATATGGCAAACCAAATCAATATAACAACATACGATACTCACCAGCAGCACAATAATAACAAACCAAGAAAACTGCCTAGCCTAGTGGGTCAGCATATAGTGATGAAATATAATGATAAGAGCATCTCACGCTATCACTATCATTATCGCTGACAATGCTGACCCAAACTCCATGGCCTGTTCACCAATCAGAACCCCACTAATAGCACTAACAAAGAACTTGTTACGGGGCGAAGTGAAAATGTCTATTGTCACTAGGTCCTACTGGGTATCGCATTTTTCTGTAAGCGGCGCTCGCTTCTTACGCTGGAAGTGCACCGTTAGAATTAGTTTGTACATACAGAAGTCGATATCGCGCAGCTGCACAATTTGCCTTTTCGTCGAGGTTCACTTTCGTTTTGTGCTTGCAGCTGAGCAGAAGTGTAAGAGAAGATAAGCGCGTGCGGAGCACGAATGTAAGTCTCATAAACTTGTTAAATATAAGTAGATCATTAAATAATGAAAGATAATAAAGATTTCAGCCCCAATCGTACGAATCGAATTGAATCGTGTCGTATCGTACATCGAATCGAATGTTGTTTCTTTTCGACGCTAGAAATCCCTGCCAAATACGCGCCCGGCGCGACTCTCGGCGCCAACATTCTGAAATATTCTCTGCTGCAGAGAGTGTCTGAGGTATTCTCTGCTACGGCGGAGATTTCTGCGAAGCAAGCGACTTGCAAAGTCACAACCTGAGCTGCCTATAGAAACACGTGTTGCCATAACCTCAAAGCGGACTTCACTATATTGGTGTGGCGAGATGGCTGACGGTGATGAACAAGATGCAAGTGCGAGAAGGACGACAAGTAGTAATCAACCCGGTGGAACTGCAACGCTTGTAACGGCATGGTCAACGGGACAGGCTGACGGATCGCCTGTCCTTGCTGGAGTTCAAGATAAAGTCGCCGGCCTAGAAAAGGGTAGCGGAGCAGCAAACATAGATATTTATAGCGGCTGTCCGTCTACGTCGTCTGCAGCTACTGGTCCAAGGGAAAGTTCAACACCGATGCAGCAAAGAACTGAGAAAGAGGGAGCATTCTTCAACCCTTTGGGATGCCAGAACGTGATCTGCAAGCAGAAACAGGTTGCGGCTAATTGGAGTGTACACCCTAGTTTGCCATATCAAGCAAACACGGCAGTGTTTAACCAGGCTACGGAGCCCAGTACTGCCGCGTACATGGGCCACACAGGTCTGGGAGCGCTTAATAGATCGATAGAGCACCCGCCGCGGCAGCAATTCGATAATGTACATTCTAATGCTGCGACGCCTTGGAATGGACCGCTGACATCGGCGCAAATCAGTGCGCGACACGTAATCAGCAAAGATTTACCAATATTTACTGGCAAACCAGAGGAATGGTTGATCTTTATCAGCAATTATGAGCAATCCACAGAGAGATGTGGATTCAGCAATGAGGAAAATCTCATCCGGCTTCAGAAGTGCCTCAAAGGGCAAGCCCTGGATGCGGTGCGTGGAAAGCTTATGATACCAGCTACAGTGCCGTATGCTATAGGCACATTGCGAATGCTGTATGGCCGCTCTGAAATAGTACATGCTGCGTTGCAGCAAAAGCTACGAGAGGAGCCAGCAATAAAATCGGACAATTTGAACACTGTTATCCGACTGGCCTTAGCTGTCCAAAACTACTGCGCAACGATAGCGGCCATTGGTATGCACGAATATCTTTACGATCCCGCGCTGTTAAACGAACTTGTTGCTAAGATGCCCAGCAATATGAAATTGGACTGGGGTCGGCATCGAATGTCAAATGATGGTAGTAGCTTGGCCACCTTTGATAACTGGCTGTTTAATGTGGCTATGTGCGCCACTATGGTCACGCCCTACGAGATACCACGGACTGATAACGAAAAGAAGAGCTCCACGAAAACCACTAGAGAGCGAATTTTTGTGCACAACACGGTAGACAACCCTGAGGGTTCGCAGCAACAGCGTTATCAACAGGAGCCAGAGAGAGTTTCATGTGCAAAGTGCGCTGGTAACCACCGTCTTTCAGATTGCGGCGACTTTAGAGCCATGGGTACAAAACAGCGGTGGGAACTTGTCAAGGAAAAGCGGCTCTGCTTTTGCTGCTTTATGCGACATCGTGCACAACAGTGCAAAACAAAGAAGAAATGTCACGTGGATGGTTGCGAGTCAACGCACCATGTACTGCTACATACGCCTACCACGAGCGGTAGTAAAGATGAGCACACGGGCCAAGGTAGCAACAAGTCAATGTCAATGGAATCTGCCGTTATGTTTCATGCCAGGTCCGCAAGTAAGACACTGTTTCGATATGTTCCAATCACGCTCTATAGTAAATCAAAAAGCGTGCGCGCATATGCATTAGTGGATGAAGGAGCTGAGTGTACGCTAATAGAAAGAGCGCTTGCAGACGAGTTGGAACTAGATGGTCCGGCGACCCAGCTGTGTCTCAAATGGACAAGCGACATAACCAAGAACGAACCTGAGTCTATGTCTGTGGCTGTGAGCATTTCAGCTCCAGAACATAATGCGGTACAGTATGCGTTGAAAAACGTGCGAACTGTAGCGAACTTGGACTTACCAGAGCAAAGTATCGGGCCACATTTGCTTAAGTCTCGGAAGTATTTATCTATGCTTCCTATTCTGCCGTATAACAACGTAAAGGCTCGGCTTATCATTGGTTTAGACAATATCAAAATAACTGCACCCTTGGAGATACGAGAAGGTGAAAACGACGACGTCATAGCAGCGCGAAGCAGACTAGGATGGTCTGTATATGGCCGCCCTATGGTGGGTGAAAGCACCACGCCTCGTCTGCTACATATTTGCCAGTGCAGTGCGACACGTGGGATGGATGAGGCTCTGAAGAGTTATTTTGCCCTGGAGTCACTAGGTGTGAGCGTCTCCTCAAATCCGCTGAGATCCAGAGAGGACGAACGCTCGATGCAGATAATGGAGGCAACAACAACTTATCTGGAAGACGAAAAGCGCTGGCAGACTGGCTTGCTATGGCGGTTTGATCGCATTCATATGCCAGACTCTTACCAGATGGCGGTTAAGCGCCTTAAATGCCTAGAGGCAAAGATGTTCAAAGACCCACCACTAAAGGAGTTCATGATGAACACGATGCACGACTATAAAAAGAAAGGATATATCCGCCGGCTGAAGGATAGTGAGTTAGTAGCTAACACGATGTCGTGGTTTCTTCCTATCTTTACAGTCACCAATCCGAACAAGCTAAAGACACGCTTGGTATGGGATGCAGCCGCCAAAGTTAGTGGCACGTCGCTGAACGATTGTTTGCTTAAAGGTCCAGATACACTAGCATCTTTGATGGGCGTGCTAATACGCTTCAGAGAGCGCCCTATCGCCGTATCCGGCGACATACGGGAAATGTTTCATCAGGTCAAGGTGCGCCGAGAAGACCAAGCGGCTCAGAAGTTTCTCTGGCGTGATGGAGATTCGTCGCGCTCTCCCGAAACGTACGTTATGCAAGTTATGACGTTCGGAGCATCCTGTTCGCCAGCCCTAGCAAATTACGTCAAGAATCGCAATGCCGAGCGGTTCGTAGCGGAGCATCCGGATGCCGTAAAGGCGATTTGCGAAAACACATTTGTAGACGACTGGCTGCAGTCGGTAGATTCAGAATCCCAAATGATGCAGTTAGCTGAGACTGTAAAAAGGATTCATGCTAGTGGCGGTTTCGAGATGCGCCACTGGACATCAAATTCAAAGCAAGTTATGCAGGCGCTGGAAGACGACTGTGAGGGCTTGGACAAGCGGATCAGCGCTCAGGATGAAGCGCAAGAAAAGGTCCTAGGCCTGTGGTGGCTACCTGGACAAGATCTGTTGACCTTTGTGGTAAAGCCGAACTTGCTTGCAAAAGCATCTAAGGAGCGCCCAACTAAAAGACGCGTTCTAAGCGTGGTCATGTCTATTTTCGACCCGCTTGGGCTGCTAGGATTCTTTAATATACGCGCCAAGATCATTCTTCAGAACATATGGCGATCCAACATCGGATGGGATGACGACCTTACCAAAGAAGACGAAGTGGATTGGCGACACTGGCTAGATCTAGTTTCAAAGTTGAATACCGTCCGTATTCCACGGTGTATGAAGTGGGTGAGCCGAACCCAGACTGTACAGATGCACACATTCGTAGACGCCAGTATTAATGCTTATGCAGCAGTTGTATATTTGCGGGCTGAACATGATGGCCAAGTACATTGCAGTTTAGCCGCCTTAAAAACGAGAGTAGCACCCTTGAAGCCCGTGTCTATACCTCGTATGGAACTAATGGCCGCAGTCTTAGGTCTGAGACTGGCCAAATGTATCCAAAATGAAATGTCGGTACGCATACATAGACGAACATTTTGGACGGATTCAAAGGACGTGCTCTACTGGATCCAGTCCGATGCTCGAAAGTTCCAACAATTCGTAGCGCTTCGCATCGGAGAGATTTTAGAAGAATCAGATGTGGACAGCTGGCGCTGGGTCCCATCAGCTCAAAACGTGGCAGACGATGGCACAAAATGGACCAAAACGCCCGAAATTCACGGCTCGACCAGGTGGTTCAATGGACCACCATTTTTGTATCTAGAAGAATCGCAGTGGCCACGCACAGAAAAGGGCTCGGCAATAAACATGTTATACCATGCTGAAGAACAAGCCAATCACACGTCCTCTTGGAGATGTATCCTGCCGGATCTGCAGCACTTCAGCAAGCTGGAGAAATTGAGAGCCGCACAGCTATGCGTACTAGATTTCCTACGGATTGTTACTAAGAAAACCAAATTGGACGGGCGATTAGAGCTGCAGAAGATGCTGCTCCTTAAACGCAGCAAAGAAATGGATGTGATTTTTATTCGAATATGCCAAGAAGAGGAGTTTTATAGTGAGATTACCTCCCTAAAGTCGGGGCGCCGCCTAACCGATCGCAAAAGCCTGCTCTTCAAGCTCTCTCCTTATATAGATGACTCGGGCATTCTACGTATTAAGGGACGGATAGACAATATAGAAGGAGTTGAAGTCTGCGTAAAACGCCCGATAATTCTGCCAAGACGACATCGATTGACGTATCTGCTTGTTGAGTTTTATCACCGCAAATATCATCACCTGCACAACGAAATCGTCGTAAACGAACTGCGTCAGCAGTACTGGGTCTGTAGCTTGCGTGCCTTGGTGAAAGAAGTCTCCAGTGCTTGCCCAGCGTGCCGTATACGACGCGCCCGCCCAAAGCCACCAGAGATGAGCGACCTGCCAATCGAACGACTATCGCCCTATACTCCACCGTTCACATACACCGGAGTGGATTACTTTGGACCCTACGACATTGTCGTAGGACGGCGTCGTGAGAAGCGCTGGGGTGTGCTGTTCACATGCCTCACGGTACGCGCCGTTCACCTAGATATAGCTACGTCGCTCTCGACTGACTCATACCTATGCGTTCTGAAGTCGTTCGTGGCCAGACGCGGCTGCCCCCGCCGCATGCTGTCGGACAATGGCACAAATTTCAGAGGCGCTAGCAGAATATTAAAAGATGAAATTGAACGTATATCGCCGGCGCTGATCGAGCGACAATACCCGGAACTGGAGTTTACCTTTATTCCACCAGGATCACCCCACATGGGAGGATCGTGGGAACGAATGGTGCGTTCCACAAAGTCAATACCGTCGGAGATCCTGCCGCACTCTGGGCTACGAGAGGAGGTGCTACGAGCAGCATTGGCAGACGTAGAAAGCATGCTCAACTCAAGACCGCTCACTTATGTTCCCTTGGAAACTTCTGAGTCCGAAGCCCTGACCCCGAACCATTTTCTTATAGGTCACTCAAGCGGATTGCGTGAGAGAGGCTCACGGGACCGGGACGGAGCTAGCTTGGCACGAGGCTTCCGAGTCGCCAGCCAATTGGCTGACCAATTTTGGAAGAGATGGTTGAGCGAGTATCTGCCCACACTCACCAGACGTACTAAGTGGTTCCAACCGCCAATCGAACCAATATCAGTCGATGACATCGTCATAATAGTGGACGA
Organism: Drosophila lacicola; assembly: GCA_035045355.1. Classification (NCBI taxonomy): domain Eukaryota; kingdom Metazoa; phylum Arthropoda; class Insecta; order Diptera; family Drosophilidae; genus Drosophila; species Drosophila lacicola. Next base: position 130,428 of record JAWNPB010000122.1, on the reverse strand, counting down.
AGGTGCCAAACGAAACTGTTGGACAAGAGGAGTGGTAGTCGACGTGCACCGTTCGAAAGACGGCCAGGTCCGAAGCGCCGTGGTGCGAACCGCCGATGGAATTATTACTCGCCCCGCCGTCAAGCTAGCTAAGCTTGACATTAAAGTTGGTAACACACTGCACGGACGTTCGTGAATTACAGGGTGGGGAATGTTACGGGGCGAAGTGAAAATGTCTATTGTCACTAGGTCCTACTGGGTATCGCATTTTTCTGTAAGCGGCGCTCGCTTCTTACGCTGGAAGTGCACCGTTAGAATTAGTTTGTACATACAGAAGTCGATATCGCGCAGCTGCACAATTTGCCTTTTCGTCGAGGTTCACTTTCGTTTTGTGCTTGCAGCTGAGCAGAAGTGTAAGAGAAGATAAGCGCGTGCGGAGCACGAATGTAAGTCTCATAAACTTGTTAAATATAAGTAGATCATTAAATAATGAAAGATAATAAAGATTTCAGCCCCAATCGTACGAATCGAATTGAATCGTGTCGTATCGTACATCGAATCGAATGTTGTTTCTTTTCGACGCTAGAAATCCCTGCCAAATACGCGCCCGGCGCGACTCTCGGCGCCAACAGAACTCAACACCAACTGCTCGACCCAAGTGAGCCTAAACAAAACCTAGCCAAGTCATACTGTGAGCCAAATAAAAGTGCCACATATGAATAAGTTGCTTAGCCCACAGAAACCAAGCCACACTCAACAAGAAACACATAAATATTAACTGCATACACCAACCACAAATGCCAATCACTAACACAACTAACACAACCAAGACAAGGCACCAATGCTTAGCACAAACAACAAATGCCAAACTCTAAGCCACACTCACCAATGACACTACAGTCCCAACAACCCAACTCGAGGGACTGGCCATAGAATGCAAATTCAAAAATAAACACTGCCTAGTCAAATGGATCAGCATAAAGTGAAGAAATATAATGATAATATAGTGATGAAACACAATGATAAGAGCATCTCACGCTATCACTATCATTATCTCTGACAATGCTGACCCAAACCCCCCTGGCCTGTTCACCAATCAGAACCCCCTAAGAGCATTAACAAACAACCCAATACCAATACAACTGCTCGACCTAAGTGAGCTTAAACAAAACCTAGCCAAGTCATACTGTGAGCCAAATAAAAGTGCCACATATGAATAAGTTGCTTAGCCCACAGAAACCAAGCCACACTCACCAAGAAACACATAAATATTAACTGCATACACCAACCACAAATGCCAATCACTAACACAACTAACACAACCAAGACAAGGCACCAATGCTTAGCACAAACAACAAATGCCAAACTCTAAGCCACACTCACCAATGACACTACAGTCCCAACAACCCAACCCGAGGGACTGGCCATAGAATGCAAATTCAAAAATAAATACTGCCTAGTCAAATGGATCAGCATAAAGTGAAGAAATATAATGATAATATAGTGATGAAACACAATGATAAGAGCATCTCACGCTATCACTATCATTATCTCTGACAATGCTGACCCAAACCCCCCTGGCCTGTTCACCAATCAGAACCCCCCTAATAGCACTAACAAACAACCCAATACCAATACCAACTGGTCGACCTAAGTGAGCTTAAACAAAACCTAGCCAAGTCATACTGTGAGCCAAATAAAAGTGCCACATATGAATAAGTTGCTTAACCCACAGAAACCAAGCCACACTCACCAAGAAACACATAAATATTAACTGCATACACCAACCACAAACGCCAATCACTAACACAACTAACACAACCAAGACAAGGCACCAATGCTTAGCACAAACAACAAATGCCAAACTCTAAGCCACACTCACCAATGACACTACAGTCCCAACACCCCAAACCCGGGGGACTGGCCATAGAATGCAAATTCAAAAATAACACTGCCTAGTCAAATGGATCAGCATAAAGTGAAGAAATATAATGGTACAAGCACCTTGTGCTTCACTATCATTATCCCAGATTTTGCTGATCCAAACCCCATGGCCAATCAAATCACTCAATATAAAACCACTAACACAAACATTAACAATTAAATCAATATCAACTGCCAAACCAAACAATGGCCAAATTAATAACAATCAAATACACAACCAAACTACACCATGCATTAATACCATAATCCAATAGTCTATGCAAACATGCAACAATCTTCAACTGCTGAACAAACTTAACCACCAAAATATCCAGCCAAAGCATATTGTGCACTTACAATACGCACAAACTGCACTCTCAATTCCCAGTGCCAAAATTACCATATGACCAATTCCACTAACAATAATACTAACCCATTAATATGCAAGTCATTCAGTTTGTCAGAATAGAGACTGAGAAGAGACCCTAAAGTGTATGTTCTTAGACATGCAGACGACAACCAAGTTGCATATTAACGCTCATACCAGACAAACAAAAAACAAACCAAATTTGCTCAATAGCAACAGGAGACCTAAACACACCAAAAGTAACCCAAAATAACAATACAGCCATCCAATATTCGGATATATCATACCCCTAATAAATCTGCACCACCTAAATTCCAGTGCCTAGAACAGTCATATCAGACTTCTAAAAACTGCTTAGCTTGGGTACCTGGAGCTCTGTCCTTCTGGACATGTGTAAACCAGGTGAGTGAGCAGTTATAGATTAAAAACAGCACAACAATATCCCAGTGCCTAAACTGCTTTGCTTGGGTGCCTGGAGCTCTGCCCTTCTGGGTATGTGTAAACCAGGTGAGTGAGCAGTGATAAAGAATAAAATCTGCACTACCTCAGTGCCTTAACTGCTTTGCTTGGGTGCCTGGAGCTCTGCCCTTCTGGGTATGTGTAAGCCAGGTGAGTGAGCAGTGACCACGAAACCCCAAGAAAACAATGCTAGCCGGCACAACTCCTATGCCAAACAGCTCAACAAACCTCAAAAAAACCCGAACTGTCCCACCAGACTTCAAAACTAATCCACAACTAATCACCAACCGGCGCAAACACTAACCACAACTAACAACCTCAATATGCTCTACACTCCCAAGGCTAGCCACCAAAGCCACAATAGCGTATTGACCAACCATCAATAAAAACAATTCGTGCTTCACCCAGCACAACAAGCTCCAACCTGAGCAACACCTAAGCGCCAAAAACAAGAGCTATACCTAGCCATAATCTGCAGTACCAACAACTGCCTCCCAAGAAAACGACCGATTCCGCGTGGTCCGCTAAGCGGCGCAGTGCGGTAAACTTGTCCAGATCCAGCCATTACACGGATCTGGGCCACCAGCCGTATGTACTGAGTAATAGACCAGTACATACTACAAAAAAAAAAAAAAAATGCAAACAAGCAAATATGTCCACCAAATTCTGACCAGGCTCAAAAGGTGCTTGAGGAAATTCAACAACAATCTCAAATATATAAAACAATACCAAAATCGACGCCAGTCACCAGAAGCCCAGCCACCCTAGGCCTAAACAACGAGAACAACAACAATATATCCAAACTAGCAACAACAAACAATAGCGCAAGTACCAACTCAAACTCAGACACATACTATGAAGAAGAAGTATCAATAATATCTGATGAAGGTAACAACCAAGTAGAATCCAACGAAAATTTAGCCCCAAACGAACAAAAACCATATCGAGTACTGGTACCAGAAACTAAGGATGCCAATAAACTAATCCAAAAGGCAATAGACACCATTGGAATAGGATCCTTTACCACCAGTGCCAATGCTGGAAAAGGAATAATCTTTGAATGCGAAACAATCAAGAAGCAAAAGGAATTGCTAGAGCTCTTTGCAGAACTTAACTGCAATGCTCGCACCCACAACAAAATTGAATCCAAATATAAAATCATTATAAAAGGATTGCACTCGTCCACACCCCATAATTGGATCATTGAACAACTGGCTGCACTAGGCCACACTGCATATCATGTAAACAACATAATTGGATATATCTCAAAATCCCCAACTAACTCCTTCAAAGTGGACCTGCTAACAGACCATAATCCTAGCAACAACAACAAGGACATCCTTAAAATCACCACACTAGGAACATACAAAGTTCAAATTGAACAGCCAACTCGCCCCAATAAAATTCAGCAATGCCATAATTGCCAACGCTTCGGACACCTATATGAAAACTGCAAGTACAAAACCCCCACTTGCTTCAAATGTGCTGGATCCCACCCATCCAGTGAATGCACCAAGCCAAGACATGTAAATGGCAAATGTGCTAACTGTGGAGATAACCATGTTGCTACCTACAAAGGCTGCCCAATCTATAGAGAGGTACTCAAAAAGCACTCCAATAGCTTCACAAAACGAGCCACACAAGCGCTGGAATCCCTTAACTGGACCAATGAACCAATTTACAGGAACGCTATGACTAGCATTACTTACAACCAGCCAGAAAGGCAGAGTTCACAATACAACCCACTGACAAGACCAAACAGGGACAACATAAGCCCATATGTCCCAACATACCAATACGGTGCCCCTTGGCCAGCACAATTAGGATATAGTGTGCCCATTGCCCAAAACTACATACCAATGAGCACAGCAAACCAAACTTATGCTATACAGGAACCTGGAATGGAAAACATAGTGAATCAAAGGAAACACTACCAATAAAACCGGGACCAAAATCAAAATCAGAACCAATAACAAAATAAAACCAAATAATAACAAATAAACCATAACAAAAAAAAAAATGAAATAAACTAAAAACCATTGCACACATGGGGATTACTAAAATTAATTGAATAAATAACTACAGTCGTCCCCAATAATCCCAAAACGCGCTTATAAATTTTATTTTATCTTTCTTACAATTTTAATTCCAATCTTAATTTTAAAATGTTCAATTTCAATTTACAATTTTAATTTTCTTAAACATACATAAATACTCTAATGCAAAATGAATACGCATTGAAGGATTCCCTTCAATAAATTAACTATAATTAATTTAAGCCCACCCCAAACAACACCAAAAAGTACTCAACAACATTGATATCACATATTTACTATACTTATTACAATACCTTACATTATATTATCTTATACTATATAACAATGTATTACTTACCAGTGATACTTACCCAATACATAAAGAAATAAACAGCTTCCATATAAGCCTAAATTAAAACCAAAAACTCACACACTATACTCACCTGTTAGTAAAATATCCAAACAACTTACCTCAAATACCTTACAATCCTTAACATTCACATACAATACAATTTACTATCAAGAACCCAACTGACACTAAAAACTAATACAAACCACAATTATAAAATCCTCATTTTTCTCTAGCAAACCCTATTACATATATACTCTTCCCCCAAACAGACAAACCCACAATCTTGGATAGAATCACTAAAATACAATTCAAAAACACTATGTCCAATAATATACAAAACCATGATCTCAGAATCATCAGCTGGAACTCAGCTGGAATCTCAAACAAAATCTCTGAACTAGAAGCACACATTCACCAAAATAGCATTGACATAGTCCTAATATCAGAAACCCATCTAATTGACACGGACATAGATACCATAACAATTGAAGGATACGACCTATACATAGCAAACCATCCAACCAATCGAAGAAGAGGAGGCTCTGCTATTATAGTCAATAGAAATATTGAGCACATTGCTCTCCCAACAATAATCACACAGGCCATACAATGTACCCCAATCAGTGTCACCCTCAAAGACCAACCGCTAATTAATATAGCTGCCATTTACTGCCCGCCAATAAAGGGCCTTACTTCCAAAGCTTTTGAAACTATATTTAAACTCTTTGAACCAAGATTCATAATAGCTGGTGATTGGAATGCCAAACACCGTTGGTGGGGCAACAATCGTGCCTGTAATCGAGGCAATGAACTCATAAACTGCGTCAGGACACATAGCTACAATATCTTAGCCACTGGCTCACCCACTCACTATCCCCATGATCATCGAAAAAGACCCTCAGCCATTGATTTCGCCATCTATTGTGGCATACAACACAATCGTCTACAAATTGAATCCTCACTAGATCTAGACTCAGATCACCTTCCACTCCGTATCCACCTATTAAATAAACCAATGATTGTCTCTCACAAGAAACCAATTTTAACACCAAACTCTAACATCAAAAAATTCCATCACTGGCTAAATCAAAGCATTCATCTCAACACTGAGATAACAAGTGGTCAAGACATAAACGATGCAGTCGATATCCTAACCAGAAATATCCAGCAAGCCGCTATCTATGCAACAAATTTGCCCCCAAATCTCCCAACAAATAGCCGTTTTCGTACATATCATACCCCAAATAGACGCATCCAAAATATGCTTATTGTAAAAAGATACTTCAAATACAATCATCTCGTCCTTAGAGACAACGCAGCCAAAAGACCACATAAATTAACAGCCAATCGAATCAAAAAAGCACTCCAAGATAGAAAAGCACAACGCCTTGACAGATCACTTCTAGCCATAGATCCTAAGGATCGATATAGTATACAAAAGCTTTGGAAGTTCACCAAACAAATTAAAAGACAACCAATGCCAAACTTACCCGTAAGGCAACATACAATACAAACTAACACAAATACTCCGGACAAAGAAAGTAGCTGGTGTAAAACTAATATTGAAAAAGCTGAAGCATTTGCTCAACATCTTGAAACAAGATTCAGACCAAACTTAATAAATAGCCCAGAAGAAAGATCTTTCATTGAAAATCAAACTGCACTCCAGCAAGGGCCTAACAACCCCATATTCAAACCAATTACGCTAGCTGAAGTTAAAACCCAAATCAAGAAACTCCCAAATAACAAAGCCCCAGGACTAGACAAAATTGACAACTATACAATCAAAGCATTACCAGACTCTGCCTTAATATACCTTATATTAATTTTTAACAACACACTTCGACTCGGCCATTTCCCACAACAATGGAAAATGGCTGTTGTCACAATGATACCCAAACCGGGTAAACCGACCGAGCAACTTGCCTCATATAGACCTATTAGCCTACTTTCTGGCCTGTCAAAAATTCTAGAAAAACTACTTCTAAGCCGCATGTTCAAATCCAAAACCTTCATATGCTATATACCAAGCCACCAGTTCGGATTTCGCTACGACCATAGCACTGAGCAACAATTGGCAAGAGTCACCCAATTTATACTCAGAGCTTATGAAAGAAATCAATTCTGTTCAGCTGTCTTTATTGACATACAAGAGGCCTTTGATCGTGTCTGGCATCCAGGACTATTTTTCAAACTCAAACCACTAATTCCCCATGCGCTTTACGCAGTCATTAGACACTATCTTTCAAACAGAACTTTCATGGTTGAATGCCATGAAGGTGCTAGATCGACCCCAAAAACAATTTCGGCCGGAGTGCCACAAGGTAGCGATTTGGGACCAATTCTATACACCATTTATACAGCAGACATGCCTACCCCAGATAAAGTCTACACCAACATCCCACGCAACTCAGCAGCCTTACTTGCAACCTATGCCGATGACACTGTCGTCATGTTAGCCAACGAATCGGCTATAACCGCTATTGAGCAAGTTAACATAATGCTTGAGACCCTAGAAAAATGGACCAATAAATGGTGTATAAAAATAAATGCCAGCAAAACGGCACACATACTATTCCATCTAAAAGAAAACTATGAATTCATACTACCCATAATTTCGCCAAAAATCTTAGGCCAACCCATTATCTCCAAAGATTCTCATCCCTATCTGGGCGTAAATTTAGATAAGAAATTAAATTTCTGCAAACATATTGCAGCCCTTACAACCAAACTCAAAGCCAGAAGAGCCCAACTCGACTGGCTGATAAATAACCAAAGCAAACTCGCATTAAATTGCAAAACCCTTTTGTATAAACAATTAATAGTCCCAATATGGCATTACGCTTTACCAGTCTGGGGTGCACTTACCAGTGAAACTCAGATCAATAAAGTCACTACATTCCAAAATATTACCCTACGAACCATCACGAACCCCCCACCACTAACCAGAAATAGCACAATACACAACGACCTTAAGATATGCACAGTAGAAGACACATTTGACAAACTCTCTGCCAATTATGCCAAAAGACTTGGCAAACACTCAAACATTGAAGCAAAAAAGCTTGTTGCCACCCCATACGTCCCATTTCGTTTAGCCAGAAGTCGAGCCAGATATATGGATCAACTTAACAAACACGTTAGACCAATACAACGCACTATAGCCCCATTACCAACAGTCAGAAAACTTGTACAGAATCTCCAACCAGAATATTTTGCCAAACTTCAGAGCAAGAAACATAGCCTACTCCAACAAATCAGTGAGCTACGCGCTAGACTACCATTCGACCCAGACACCACAGAACGATCCTTTACACTCCGCTTTCCAATGAGTGTCAACGAAATGAATAACATCAATCGAGAACTAATCGCTCTCAACAATTAACTTCAAGAAACAGAACGACTTCTAGCATCCTTTCCAGCGCAAGCCGAGAGTGCACCCCAGCAACAACAAACACCGTTTACACAGCCCCACCAAATCTCTGTGCAACCAGAACTTAGCCCCCTAGATGATATACTACCATTAACACTATAATCTAACCAAACTAACCAACAATAACCATAAAAACTGCATACACCACTTAAGTATGCTAAGCTTAATCTAAATAAACACCAAGCCATACTCACCAGTAATACAATTCAAAACTGCCCAGCCTAATTAACAAAAATATATGGCAAACTAAACCAAAATGAAAACACATCGTACTTACCAGTAGCACAATAATATCAAACCAAGAAAACTGCCTAGCCGAGTGGGTCAGCATATAGTGATGAAACATAATGATAAGAGCATCTCACGCTATCACTATCATTATCTCTGACAAGGCTGACCCAAACTCCCTGGCCTGTTCACCAATCAGAACCCCACTAATAGCACTAACAAACAACCCAATACCAATACCAACTGCTCGACCTAAGTGAGCTTAAACAAAACCTAGCCAAGTCATACTGTGAGCCAAATAAAAGTGCCACATATGAATAAGTTGCTTAACCCACAGAAACCAAGCCACACTCACCAAGAAACACATAAATATTAAATGCATACACCAACCACAAATGCCAATCACTAACACAACTAACACAACCTAAACAAGGCACCAATGCTTAGCACAAACAACAAATGCCAAACTCTAAGCCACACTCACCAATGACACTACAGTCCCAACAACCTAACCCGAGGGACTGGCCATAGAATGCAAATTCAAAAAACCCAAAATACTGCCTAGTCAAATGGATCAGCATAAAGTGAAGAAATATAATGATACAAGCACCTTGTGCTTCACTATCATTAACCCTGATCTTACTGATCCAAACCCCATGGCCAATCCAATTACCGAATTTAAAATAACTAACTTAAACACTAACAATTAAATCAATATCAACTGCCAAACCAAACAATGGCCAAATTAACAACAATCAAACACACAACCAAATTACACTGTGTATTAATACCATGCAAATATCAACAAACTTCAAACTGCTGAACAAGCTTAACCACCAAAATATCCAGCCAAAGCATATTGTGCACTTACAATTTGCACAAACTGCACTCCCAATTCCTAGTGCCAAAACTACCATATAACCAATTCCACTTACAATAACACTAATCCATTAATATGCAAGTCATTCAGTTTGTCAGAATAGAGACTGAGAAGAGACCCTAAAGTGTATGTTCTTAGACATGCAGACGACAACCAAGTTGCATATTAACGTTCATACCAGACAAATAAAAACAAACCCAATTTGCTCAATAGCAACAGGAGACCTATGCGCGCCAATAGTGCCCCAAATACGCCAAAGCAGCCATCCAAGATTTGGCAACTCCACCCCCTTAAAATGCACCGCCTAAATATCAGTGCCTATAATAGTCGTACCAGACTATTAATAACTGCTTTGCTTGGGTGCCTGGAGCTCTGTCCTTCTGGATATGTGTAAACCAGGTGAGTGAGCAGTAATAGATTAAAAACAGCACAACAATATCCCAGTGCCTAAACTGCTTTGCTTGGGTGCCTGGAGCTCTGCCCTTGTGGGTATGTGTAAACCAGGTGAGTGAGCAGTGATAAAGAATAAAATCTGCACTACCTCAGTGCCTTAACTGCTTTGCTTGGGTGCCTGGAGCTCTGCCCTTCTGGGTATGTGTAAACCAGGTGAGTGAGCAGTGATAAAGAATAAAATCTGCACTACCTCAGTGCCTTAACTGCTTTGCTTGGGTGCCTGGAGCTCTGCCCTTCTGGGTATGTGTAAACCAGGTGAGTGAGCAGTGACCATGAAACCCCAACAAACCAATGCTAGCCGGCACAACTCCTATGCCATACAGCTCAACAAACCTCAAAAAAAAAAAAAAAACCCGAACTGTCCCACCAGACTTCAAAACTAATCCACAACTAATCACCAACCTGGCGCAAACACTAACCACAACTAACAACCTCAATATGCTCTACACTCCCAAGGCTATCCACCAAAGCCACAATAGCGTATTGACCAACCATCAATAAAAACAATTCGTGCTTCACCCAGCACAACAAGCTCCAACCTGAGCAACACCTAAGCGCCAAAAACAAGAGCTATACCTAGCCATAATCTGCAGTACCAACAACTGCCTCCCAAGAAAACGACCGATTCCGCGTGGTCCGCTAAGCGGCGCAGTGCGGTAAACTTGTCCAGATCCAGCCATTACACGGATCTGGGCCACCAGCCGTATGTACTGAGTAATAGACCAGTACATACTACAAAAAAAAAAAAAAAAAAAAAATCTCACGCTATCACTATCATTATCTCTGACAAGGCTGACCCAAACTCCATGGCCTGTTCACCAATCAGAACCCCACTAATAGCACTAACAAAGAACTCAAACACCAACTGCTCGACCCAAGTGAGCCTAAACAAAACCTAGCCAAGTCATACTGTGAGCCAAATAAAAGTGCCACATATGAATAAGTTGCTTAGCCCACAGAAACCAAGCCACAGTCACCAAGAAACACATAAATATTAACTGCATACACCAACCACAAATGCCAATCACTAACACAACTAACACAACCAAGACAAGGCACCAATGCTTAGCACAAACAACAAATGCCAAACTCTAAGCCACACTCACCAATGACACTACAGTCCCAACACCCCAACCCGGGAGACTGGCCATAGAATGCAAATTCAAAAAACCCAAAATACTGCCTAGTCAAATGGATCAGCATAAAGTGAAGAAATATAATGATACAAGCACCTTGTGCTTCACTATCATTAACCCTGATCTTGCTGATCCAAACCCCATGGCCAATCTAACCACTCAATCTAAAACCACTAACTCAAACATTAACAATTATATAAATATTAACTGCCAAACCAAACAATGGCCAAATTAATAACAATCAAATACACAACCAAATTACACTGTGTATTAATACCATAATCCAATAGTCTATGCAAATACGCAACAAACTTCAAACTGCTGAACAAACTTAACCACCAAAATATCCAGCCAAAGCATATTGTGCACTTACAATACGCACAAACTGCACTCCCAATTCCCAGTGCCAGAATTACCATATGACCAATTCCACTAACAATAATACTTACCCATTAATATGCAAGTCATTCAGTTTGTCAGAATAGAGACTGAGAAGAGACCCTAAAGTGTATGTTCTTAGACATGCAGACGACAACCAAGTTGCATATTAACGTTCATACCAGACAAATAAAAACAAACCCAATTTGCTCAATAGCAACAGGAGACCTAAACACACCAATAGTGACCCAAAATAACCAATACAGCCATCCAATATTCGGATATATAACACCCCTAATAAATCTGCACCGCCTAAATCCCAGTGCCTAGAATAGTCATATCAGACTTCTAAAAACTGCTTAGCTTGGGTACCTGGAGCTCTGTCCTTCTGGACATGTGTAAACCAGGTGAGTGAGCAGTAATAGATTAAAAACAGCACAACAATATCCCAGTGCCTAAAACTGCTTTGCTTGGGTGCCTGGAGCTCTGCCCTTCTGGGTATGTGTAAACCAGGTGAGTGAGCAGTGATAAAGAATAAAATCTGCACTACCTCAGTGCCTTAACTGCTTTGCTTGGGTGCCTGGAGCTCTGCCCTTCTGGGTATGTGTAAACCAGGTGAGTGAGCAGTGACCACGAAACCCCAAGAAAACAATGCTAGCCGGCACAACTCCTATGCCAAACAGCTCAACAAACCTCAAAAAAAAAAAAAAACCCGAACTGTCCCGCCAGACTTCAAAACTAATCCACAACTAATCACCAACCTGGCGCAAACACTAACCACAACTAACAACCTCAATATGCTCTACACTCCCAAGGCTAGCCACCAAAGCCACAATAGCGTATTGACCAACCATCAATAAAAACAATTCGTGCTTCACCCAGCACAACAAGCTCCAACCTGAGCAACACCTAAGCGCCAAAAACAAGAGCTATACCTAGCCATAATCTGCAGTACCAACAACTGCCTCCCAAGAAAACGACCGATTCCGCGTGGTCCGCTAAGCGGCGCAGTGCGGTAAACTTGTCCAGATCCAGCCATTACACGGATCTGGGCCACCAGCCGTATGTACTGAGTAATAGACCAGTACATACTACCAAAAAAAAAAAAAAAAAAAAAAACCCGCTATCACTATCATTATCTCTGACAAGGCTGACCCAAACTCCATGGCCTGTTCACCAATCAGAACCCCACTAATAGCACTAACAAAGAACTCAAACCAATACCAACTGCTCGACCCAAGTGAGCCTAAACAAAACCTAGCCAAGTCATACTGTGAGCCAAATAAAAGTGCCACATATGAATAAGTTGCTTAACCCACAGAAACCAAGCCACAGTCACCAAGAAACACATAAATATTAACTGCATACACCAACCATAAATGCCAATCACTAACACAACTAACACAACCAAGACAAGGCACCAATGCTTAGCACAAACAACAAATGCCAAACTCTAAGCCACACTCACCAATGACACTACAGTCCCAACACCCCAACCCGGGAGACTGGCCATAGAATGCAAATTCAAAAAACCCAAAATACTGCCTAGTCAAATGGATCAGCATAAAGTGAAGAAATATAATGATACAAGCACCTTGTGCTTCACTATCATTAACCCTGATCTTGCTGATCCAAACCCCATGGCCAATCCAACTACCCAATCTAAAACCACTAACTCAAACATTAACAATTATATAAATATTAACTGCCAAACCAAACAATGGCCAAATTAATAACAATCAAATACACAACCAAATTACACTGTGTATTAATACCATAATCCAATAGTCTATGCAAATACGCAACAAACTTCAAACTGCTGAACAAACTTAACCACCAAAATATCCAGCCAAAGCATATTGTGCACTTACAATACGCACAAACTGCACTCCCAATTCTCAGTGCCAAAACTACCATATGACCAATTCCACTAACAATAATACTTACCCATTAATATGCAAGTCATTCAGTTTGTCAGAATAGAGACTGAGAAGAGACCCTAAAGTGTATGTTCTTAGACATGCAGACGACAACCAAGTTGCATATTAACGTTCATACCAGACAAACAAAAACAAACCCAATTTGCTCAATAGCAACAGGAGACCTAAACACACCAATAGTGACCCAAAATAACAATACAGCCATCCAATATTCGGATATATAACACCCCTAATAAATCTGCACCGCCTAAATCCCAGTGCCTAGAACAGTCATATCAGACTTCTAAAAACTGCTTAGCTTGGGTACCTGGAGCTCTGTCCTTCTGGACATGTGTAAACCAGGTGAGTGAGCAGTAATAGATTAAAAACAGCACAACAATATCCCAGTGCCTAAAACTGCTTTGCTTGGGTGCCTGGAGCTCTGCCCTTCTGGGTATGTGTAAACCAGGTGAGTGAGCAGTGATAAAGAATAAAATCTGCACTACCTCAGTGCCTTAACTGCTTTGCTTGGGTGCCTGGAGCTCTGCCCTTCTGGGTATGTGTAAACCAGGTGAGTGAGCAGTGACCATGAAACCCCAAGAAAACAATGCTAGCCGGCACAACTCCTATGCCATACAGCTCAACAAACCTCAAAAAAAAAAAAAAAACCCGAACTGTCCCACCAGACTTCAAAACTAATCCACAACTAATCACCAACCTGGCGCAAACACTAACCACAACTAACAACCTCAATATGCTCTACACTCCCAAGGCTAGCCACCAAAGCCACAATAGCGTATTGACCAACCACCAATAAAAACAATTCGTGCTTCACCCAGCACAACAAGCTCCAACCTGAGCAACACCTAAGCGCCAAAAACAAGAGCTATACCTAGCCATAATCTGCAGTACCAACAACTGCCTCCCAAGAAAACGACCGATTCCGCGTGGTCCGCTAAGCGGCGCAGTGCGGTAAACTTGTCCAGATCCAGCCACTACACGGATCTGGGCCACCAGCCGTATGTACTGAGTAATAGACCAGTACATACTACAAAAAAAAAGCATACACCAACCACAAATGCCAATCACTAACACAACTAACACAACCAAGACAAGGCACCAATGCTTAGCACAAACAACAAATGCCAAACTCTAAGCCACACTCACCAATAACACTACAGTCCCAACACCCAACCCGGGGACTGCCCATAGAATGCAAATTCAAAATAAACACTGCCTACCTAATGGGTCAGCATATGTGATATAGTGATAAACATAATGATAAGAGCATCTCACGCTATCACTATCATTATCTCTGACAAGGCTGACCCAAACTCCATGGCCTGTTCACCAATCAGAACCCCACTAATAGCACTAACAAACAACCCAATACCAATACCAACTGCTCGACCCAAGTGAGCCTAAACAAAACCTAGCCAAGTCATACTGTGAGCCAAATAAAAGTGCCACATATGAATAAGTTGCTTAACCCACAGAAACCAAGCCACACTCACCAAGAAACAAATAAATATTAACTGCATACACCAACCACAAATGCCAATCACTAACACAACTAACACAACCAAGACAAGGCACCAATGCTTAGCACAAACAACAAATGCCAAACTCTAAGCCACACTCACCAATGACACTACAGTCCCAACACCCCAAACCCGGGGGACTGGCCATAGAATGCAAATTCAAAAAACCCAAAATACTGCCTAGTCAAATGGATCAGCATAAAGTGAAGAAATATAATGATACAAGCACCTTGTGCTTCACTATCATTAACCCTGATCTTGCTGATCCAAACCCCATGGCCAATCTAACCACTCAATCTAAAACCACTAACTCAAACATTAACAATTATATAAATATTAACTGCCAAACCAAACAATGGCCAAATTAATAACAATCAAATACACAACCAAATTACACTGTGTATTAATACCATAATCCAA
The DNA here is from genome assembly GCA_035045355.1 of Drosophila lacicola. Lineage (NCBI taxonomy): Eukaryota > Metazoa > Arthropoda > Insecta > Diptera > Drosophilidae > Drosophila > Drosophila lacicola. The sequence continues at coordinate 114,924 of JAWNPB010000122.1, read as the reverse complement.
TAGTCTATGCAAATACGCAACAAACTTCAAACTGCTGAACAAACTTAACCACCAAAATATCCAGCCAAAGCATATTGTGCACTTACAATTCGCACAAACTGCACTCCCAATTCTCAGTGCCAGAATTACCATATGACCAATTCCACTAACAATAATACTTACCCATTAATATGCAAGTCATTCAGTTTGTCAGAATAGAGACTGAGAAGAGACCCTAAAGTGTATGTTCTTAGACATGCAGACGACAACCAAGTTGCATATTAACGTTCATACCAGACAAATAAAAACAAACCCAATTTGCTCAATAGCAACAGGAGACCTAAACACACCAATAGTGACCCAAAATAAGCCAAAACAGCCATCCAATATACGGATATATAATACCCCTAATAAATCTGCACCGCCTAAATCCCAGTGCCTAGAATAGTCATATCAGACTTCTAAAAACTGCTTAGCTTGGGTACCTGGAGCTCTGTCCTTCTGGATATGTGTAAACCAGGTGAGTGAGCAGTAATAGATTAAAAACAGCACAACAATATCCCAGTGCCTAAACTGCTTTGCTTGGGTGCCTGGAGCTCTGCCCTTCTGGGTATGTGTAAACCAGGTGAGTGAGCAGTGATAAAGAATAAAATCTGCACTACCTCAGTGCCTTAACTGCTTTGCTTGGGTGCCTGGAGCTCTGTCCTTCTGGGCATGTGTAAACCAGGTGAGTGAGCAGTGACCATGAAACCCCAACAAACCAATGCTAGCCGGCACAACTCCTATGCCATACAGCTCAACAAACCTCAAAAAAAAAAAAAAACCCGAACTGTCCCACCAGACTTCAAAACTAATCCACAACTAATCACCAACCTGGCGCAAACACTAACCACAACTAACAACCTCAATATGCTCTACACTCCCAAGGCTAGCCACCAAAGCCACAATAGCGTATTGACCAACCACCAATAAAAACAATTCGTGCTTCACCCAGCACAACAAGCTCCAACCTGAGCAACACCTAAGCGCCAAAAACAAGAGCTATACCTAGCCATAATCTGCAGTACCAACAACTGCCTCCCAAGAAAACGACCGATTCCGCGTGGTCCGCTAAGCGGCGCAGTGCGGTAAACTTGTCCAGATCCAGCCATTACACGGATCTGGGCCACCAGCCGTATGTACTGAGTAATAGACCAGTACATACTACAAAAAAAAAAAAAAAAAAAAATGGCCTGTTCACCAATCAGAACCCCCTAATAGCACTAGCAAACAACCCAATACCAATACCAACTGCTCGACCCAAGTGAGCTTAAACAAAACCTAGCCAAGTCATACTGTGAGCCAAATAAAAGTGCCACATATGAATAAGTTGCTTAACCCACAGAAACCAAGCCACACTCACCAAGAAACAAATAAATATTAACTGCATACACCAACCACAAATGCCAATCACTAACACAACTAACACAACCAAGACAAGGCACCAATGCTTAGCACAAACAACAAATGCCAAACTCTAAGCCACACTCACCAATGACACTACAGTCCCAACACCCCAACCCGGGAGACTGGCCATAGAATGCAAATTCAAAAAACCCAAAATACTGCCTAGTCAAATGGATCAGCATAAAGTGAAGAAATATAATGATACAAGCACCTTGTGCTTCACTATCATTAACCCTGATCTTGCTGATCCAAACCCCATGGCCAATCTAACTACCCAATCTAAAACCACTAACTCAAACATTAACAATTATATAAATATTAACTGCCAAACCAAACCAAAGGCCAAATTAATAACAATCAAATACACAACCAAATTACACTGTGTATTAATACCATAATCCAATAGTCTATGCAAATACGCAACAAACTTCAAACTGCTGAACAAACTTAACCACCAAAATATCCAGCCAAAGCATATTGTGCACTTACAATTCGCACAAACTGCACTCCCAATTCTCAGTGCCAGAATTACCATATGACCAATTCCACTAACAATAATACTAACCCATTAATATGCAAGTCATTCAGTTTGTCAGAATAGAGACTGAGAAGAGACCCTAAAGTGTATGTTCTTAGACATGCAGACGACAACCAAGTTGCATATTAACGTTCATACCAGACAAACAAAAACAAACCCAATTTGCTCAATAGCAACAGGAGACCTAAACACACCAACAGTGACCCAAAATAACAAAACAGCCATCCAATATTCGGATATATAACACCCCTAATAAATCTGCACCGCCTAAATCCCAGTGCCTAGAACAGTCATATCAGACTTCTAAAAACTGCTTAGCTTGGGTACCTGGAGCTCTGTCCTTCTGGACATGTGTAAACCAGGTGAGTGAGCAGTAATAGATTAAAAACAGCACAACAATATCCCAGTGCCTAAAACTGCTTTGCTTGGGTGCCTGGAGCTCTGCCCTTCTGGGTATGTGTAAGCCAGGTGAGTGAGCAGTGATAAAGAATAAAATCTGCACTACCTCAGTGCCTTAACTGCTTTGCTTGGGTGCCTGGAGCTCTGTCCTTCTGGGCATGTGTAAACCAGGTGAGTGAGCAGTGACCATGAAACCCCAAGAAAACAATGCTAGCCGGCACAACTCCTATGCCAAACAGCTCAACAAACCTCAAAAAAAAAAAAAAACCTGAACTGTTCCACCAGACTTCAAAACTAATCCACAACTAATCACCAACCTGGCGCAAACACTAACCACAACTAACAACCTCAATATGCTCTACACTCCCAAGGCTAGCCACCAAAGCCACAATAGCGTATTGACCAACCACCAATAAAAACAATTCGTGCTTCACCCAGCACAACAAGCTCCAACCTGAGCAACACCTAAGCGCCAAAAACAAGAGCTATACCTAGCCATAATCTGCAGTACCAACAACTGCCTCCCAAGAAAACGACCGATTCCGCGTGGTCCGCTAAGCGGCGCAGTGCGGTAAACTTGTCCAGATCCAGCCACTACACGGATCTGGGCCACCAGCCGTATGTACTGAGTAATAGACCAGTACATACTACAAAATAAAAAAAAAAAAAAAAAAAGAAAACGACCGATTCCGCGTGGTCCGCTAAGCGGCGCAGTGCGGTAAACTTGTCCAGATCCAGCCACTACACGGATCTGGCCACCAGCCGTATGTACTGAGTAATAGACCAGTACATACTACAAAAAAAAAAGCATACACCAACCACAAATGCCAATCACTAACACAACTAACACAACCAAGACAAGGCACCAATGCTTAGCACAAACAACAAATGCCAAACTCTAAGCCACACTCACCAATAACACTACAGTCCCAACACCCAACCCGGGGGACTGCCCATAGAATGCAAATTCAAAAATAAACACTGCCTAGCCTAATGGGTCAGCATATAGTGATATAGTGATGAAACATAATGATAAGAGCATCTCACGCTATCACTATCATTATCTCTGACAATGCTGACCCAAACTCCCTGGCCTGTTCACCAATCAGAACCCCACTAATAGCACTAACAAAGAACTCAAACACCAACTGCTCGACCCAAGTGAGCCTAAACAAAAGCTAGCCAAGTCATACTGTGAGCCAAATAAAAGTGCCACATATGAATAAGTTGCTTAACCCACAGAAACCAAGCCACACTCACCAAGAAACACATAAATATTAACTGCATACACCAACCACAAATGCCAATCACTAACACAACTCACACCAAGACAAGGCACCAATGCTTAGCACAAACAACAAATGCCAAACTCTAAGCCACACTCACCAATGACACTACAGTCCCAACACCCCAACCCGGGAGACTGGCCATAGAATGCAAATTCAAAAAACCCAAAATACTGCCTAGTCAAATGGATCAGCATAAAGTGAAGAAATATAATGATACAAGCACCTTGTGCTTCACTATCATTAACCCTGATCTTGCTGATCCAAACCCCATGGCCAATCAAATCACTCAATATAAAACCACTAACACAAACATTAACAATTATATAAATATTAACTGCCAAACCAAACAATGGCCAAATTAATAACAATCAAATACACAACCAAATTACACTGTGTATTAATACCATAATCCAATAGTCTATGCAAATACGCAACAAACTTCAAACTGCTGAACAAACTTAACCACCAAAATATCCAGCCAAAGCATATTGTGCACTTACAATTCGCACAAACTGCACTCCCAATTCTCAGTGCCAGAATTACCATATGACCAATTCCACTAACAATAATACCTACCCATTAATATGCAAGTCATTCAGTTTGTCAGAATAGAGACTGAGAAGAGACCCTAAAGTGTATGTTCTTAGACATGCAGACGACAACCAAGTTGCATATTAACGTTCATACCAGACAAACAAAAACAAACCCAATTTGCTCAATAGCAACAGGAGACCTAAACACACCAATAGTGACCCAAAATAACAATACAGCCATCCAATATTCGGATATATAACACCCCTAATAAATCTGCACCGCCTAAATCCCAGTGCCTAGAACAGTCATATCAGACTTCTAAAAACTGCTTAGCTTGGGTACCTGGAGCTCTGTCCTTCTGGACATGTGTAAACCAGGTGAGTGAGCAGTAATAGATTAAAAACAGCACAACAATATCCCAGTGCCTAAAACTGCTTTGCTTGGGTGCCTGGAGCTCTGCCCTTCTGGGTATGTGTAAACCAGGTGAGTGAGCAGTGATAAAGAATAAAATCTGCACTACCTCAGTGCCTTAACTGCTTTGCTTGGGTGCCTGGAGCTCTGTCCTTCTGGGCATGTGTAAACCAGGTGAGTGAGCAGTGACCATGAAACCCCAAGAAAACAATGCTAGCCGGCACAACTCCTATGCCAAACAGCTCAACAAACCTCAAAAAAAAAAAAAAACCTGAACTGTTCCACCAGACTTCAAAACTAATCCACAACTAATCACCAACCTGGCGCAAACACTAACCACAACTAACAACCTCAATATGCTCTACACTTCCAAGGCTAGCCACCAAAGCCACAATAGCGTATTGACCAACCACCAATAAAAACAATTCGTGCTTCACCCAGCACAACAAGCTCCAACCTGAGCAACACCTAAGCGCCAAAAACAAGAGCTATACCTAGCCATAATCTGCAGTACCAACAACTGCCTCCCAAGAAAACGACCGATTCCGCGTGGTCCGCTAAGCGGCGCAGTGCGGTAAACTTGTCCAGATCCAGCCACTACACGGATCTGGGCCACCAGCCGTATGTACTGAGTAATAGACCAGTACATACTACAAAAAAAAAAGCATACACCAACCACAAATGCCAATCACTAACACAACTAACACAACCAAGACAAGGCACCAATGCTTAGCACAAACAACAAATGCCAAACTCTAAGCCACACTCACCAATAACACTACAGTCCCAACACCCAACCCGGGGACTGCCCATAGAATGCAAATTCAAAAATAAACACTGCCTAGCCTAATGGGTCAGCATATAGTGATATAGTGATGAAACATAATGATAAGAGCATCTCACGCTATCACTATCATTATCTCTGACAATGCTGACCCAAACTCCCTGGCCTGTTCACCAATCAGAACCCCACTAATAGCACTAACAAACAACTCAAACCAACCAACTGCTCGACCCAAGTGAGCCTAAACAAAACCTAGCCAAGTCATACTGTGAGCCAAATAAAAGTGCCACATATGAATAAGTTGCTTAGCCCACAGAAACCAAGCCACACTCACCAAGAAACACATAAATATTAACTGCATACACCAACCACAAATGCCAATCACTAACACAACTAACACAACCAAGACAAGGCACCAATGCTTAGCACAAACAACAAATGCCAAACTCTAAGCCACACTCACCAATGACACTACAGTCCCAACACCCCAACCCGGGGGACTGGCCATAGAATGCAAATTCAAAAAACCCAAAATACTGCCTAGTCAAATGGATCAGCATAAAGTGAAGAAATATAATGATACAAGCACCTTGTGCTTCACTATCATTAACCCTGATCTTGCTGATCCAAACCCCATGGCCAATCGAATTACCCAATTTAAAACCACTAACTCAAACATTAACAATTATATAAATATTAACTGCCAAACCAAACAATGGCCAAATTAATAACAATCAAATACACAACCAAATTACACTGTGTATTAATACCATAATCCAATAGTCTATGCAAATACGCAACAAACTTCAAACTGCTGAACAAACTTAACCACCAAAATATCCAGCCAAAGCATATTGTGCACTTACAATTCGCACAAACTGCACTCCCAATTCTCAGTGCCAGAATTACCATATGACCAATTCCACTAACAATAATACCTACCCATTAATATGCAAGTCATTCAGTTTGTCAGAATAGAGACTGAGAAGAGACCCTAAAGTGTATGTTCTTAGACATGCAGACGACAACCAAGTTGCATATTAACGTTCATACCAGACAAACAAAAACAAACCCAATTTGCTCAATAGCAACAGGAGACCTAAACACACCAATAGTGACCCAAAATAACAATACAGCCATCCAATATACGGATATATAATACCCCTAATAAATCTGCACCGCCTAAATCCCAGTGCCTAGAACAGTCATATCAGACTTCTAAAAACTGCTTAGCTTGGGTACCTGGAGCTCTGTCCTTCTGGACATGTGTAAACCAGGTGAGTGAGCAGTAATAGATTAAAAACAGCACAACAATATCCCAGTGCCTAAAACTGCTTTGCTTGGGTGCCTGGAGCTCTGCCCTTCTGGGTATGTGTAAACCAGGTGAGTGAGCAGTGATAAAGAATAAAATCTGCACTACCTCAGTGCCTTACTGCTTTGCTTGGGTGCCTGGAGCTCTGTCCTTCTGGGCATGTGTAAACCAGGTGAGTGAGCAGTGACCATGAAACCCCAAGAAAACAATGCTAGCCGGCACAACTCCTATGCCAAACAGCTCAACAAACCTCAAAAACCTGAACTGTTACACCAGACTTCAAAACTAATCCACAACTAATCACCAACCTGGCGCAAACACTAACCACAACTAACAACCTCAATATGCTCTACACTTCCAAGGCTAGCCACCAAAGCCACAATAGCGTATTGACCAACCACCAATAAAAACAATTCGTGCTTCACCCAGCACAACAAGCTCCAACCTGAGCAACACCTAAGCGCCAAAAACAAGAGCTATACCTAGCCATAATCTGCAGTACCAACAACTGCCTCCCAAGAAAACGACCGATTCCGCGTGGTCCGCTAAGCGGCGCAGTGCGGTAAACTTGTCCAGATCCAGCCACTACACGCATCTGGGCCACCAGCCGTATGTACTGAGTAATAGACCAGTACATACTACAAAAAAAAAAAAAAAAAAAAATGGCCTGTTCACCAATCAGAACCCCCCTAATAGCACTAGCAAACAACCCAATACCAATACCAACTGCTCGACCTAAGTGAGCTTAAACAAAACCTAGCCAAGTCATACTGTGAGCCAAATAAAAGTGCCACATATGAATAAGTTGCTTAGCCCACAGAAACCAAGCCACACTCACCAAGAAACACATAAATATTAACTGCATACACCAACCACAAATGCCAATCAATAACACAACTAACACAACCAAGACAAGGCACCAATGCTTAGCACAAACAACAAATGCCAAACTCTAAGCCACACTCACCAATGACACTACAGTCCCAACACCCCAACCCGGGAGACTGGCCATAGAATGCAAATTCAAAAAACCCAAAATACTGCCTAGTCAAATGGATCAGCATAAAGTGAAGAAATATAATGATACAAGCACCTTGTGCTTCACTATCATTAACCCTGATCTTGCTGATCCAAACCCCATGGCCAATCCAACTACCCAATTTAAAACCACTAACTCAAACATTAACAATTATATAAATATTAACTGCCAAACCAAACCAAACCAAATTAATAACAATCAAATACACAACCAAATTATACTGTGTATTAATACCATAATCCAATAGTCTATGCAAATACGCAACAAACTTCAAACTGCTGAACAAACTTAACCACCAAAATATCCAGCCAAAGCATATTGTGCACTTACAATTCGCACAAACTGCACTCCCAATTCTCAGTGCCAGAATTACCATATGACCAATTCCACTAACAATAATACCTACCCATTAATATGCAAGTCATTCAGTTTGTCAGAATAGAGACTGAGAAGAGACCCTAAAGTGTATGTTCTTAGACATGCAGACGACAACCAAGTTGCATATTAACGTTCATACCAGACAAACAAAAACAAACCCAATTTGCTCAATAGCAACAGGAGACCTAAACACACCAATAGTGACCCAAAATAACAATACAGCCATCCAATATTCGGATATATAACACCCCTAATAAATCTGCACCGCCTAAATCCCAGTGCCTAGAACAGTCATATCAGACTTCTAAAAACTGCTTAGCTTGGGTACCTGGAGCTCTGTCCTTCTGGACATGTGTAAACCAGGTGAGTGAGCAGTAATAGATTAAAAACAGCACAACAATATCCCAGTGCCTAAAACTGCTTTGCTTGGGTGCCTGGAGCTCTGCCCTTCTGGGTATGTGTAAGCCAGGTGAGTGAGCAGTGATAAAGAATAAAATCTGCACTACCTCAGTGCCTTAACTGCTTTGCTTGGGTGCCTGGAGCTCTGTCCTTCTGGGCATGTGTAAACCAGGTGAGTGAGCAGTGACCATGAAACCCCAAGAAAACAATGCTAGCCGGCACAACTCCTATGCCAAACAGCTCAACAAACCTCAAAAACCTGAACTGTTATACCAGACTTTAAAACTAATCCACAACTAATCACCAACCTGGCGCAAACACTAACCACAACTAACAACCTCAATATGCTCTACACTTCCAAGGCTAGCCACCAAAGCCACAATAGCGTATTGACCAACCACCAATAAAAACAATTCGTGCTTCACCCAGCACAACAAGCTCCAACCTGAGCAACACCTAAGCACCAAAAACAAGAGCTATACCTAGCCATAATCTGCAGTACCAACAACTGCCTCCCAAGAAAACGACCGATTCCGCGTGGTCCGCTAAGCGGCGCAGTGCGGTAAACTTGTCCAGATCCAGCCACTACACGGATCTGGGCCACCAGCCGTATGTACTGAGTAATAGACCAGTACATACTACAAAATAAAAAAAAAAAAAAAAAAGAAAACGACCGATTCCGCGTGGTCCGCTAAGCGGCGCAGTGCGGTAAACTTGTCCAGATCCAGCCACTACACGGATCTGGGCCACCAGCCGTATGTACTGAGTAATAGACCAGTACATATTACAAAAAAAAAAGCATACACCAACCACAAATGCCAATCACTAACACAACTAACACAACCAAGACAAGGCACCAATGCTTAGCACAAACAACAAATGCCAAACTCTAAGCCACACTCACCAATAACACTACAGTCCCAACACCCAACCCGGGGGACTGCCCATAGAATGCAAATTCAAAAATAAACACTGCCTAGCCTAATGGGTCAGCATATAGTGATATAGTGATGAAACATAATGATAAGAGCATCTCACGCTATCACTATCATTATCTCTGACAATGCTGACCCAAACTCCCTGGCCTGTTCACCAATCAGAACCCCACTAATAGCACTAACAAAGAACTCAACACCAACTGCTCGACCCAAGTGAGCCTAAACAAAAGCTAGCCAAGTCATACTGTGAGCCAAATAAAAGTGCCACATATGAATAAGTTGCTTAGCCCACAGAAACCAAGCCACACTCACCAAGAAACACATAAATATTAACTGCATACACCAACCACAAATGCCAATCACTAACACAACCAAGACAAGGCACCAATGCTTAGCACAAACAACAAATGCCAAACTCTAAGCCACACTCACCAATGACACTACAGTCCCAACACCCCAACCCGGGAGACTGGCCATAGAATGCAAATTCAAAAAACCCAAAATACTGCCTAGTCAAATGGATCAGCATAAAGTGAAGAAATATAATGATACAAGCACCTTGTGCTTCACTATCATTAACCCTGATCTTGCTGATCCAAACCCCATGGCCAATCCAACTACCCAATTTAAAACCACTAACTCAAACATTAACAATTATATAAATATTAACTGCCAAACCAAACAATGGCCAAATTAATAACAATCAAATACACAACCAAATTACACTGTGTATTAATACCATAATCCAATAGTCTATGCAAATACGCAACAAACTTCAAACTGCTGAACAAACTTAACCACCAAAATATCCAGCCAAAGCATATTGTGCACTTACAATTCGCACAAACTGCACTCCCAATTCTCAGTGCCAGAATTACCATATGACCAATTCCACTAACAATAATACCTACCCATTAATATGCAAGTCATTCAGTTTGTCAGAATAGAGACTGAGAAGAGACCCTAAAGTGTATGTTCTTAGACATGCAGACGACAACCAAGTTGCATATTAACGTTCATACCAGACAAACAAAAACAAACCCAATTTGCTCAATAGCAACAGGAGACCTAAACACACCAATAGTGACCCAAAATAACAATACAGCCATCCAATATACGGATATATAACACCCCTAATAAATCTGCACCGCCTAAATCCCAGTGCCTAGAACAGTCATATCAGACTTCTAAAAACTGCTTAGCTTGGGTACCTGGAGCTCTGTCCTTCTGGACATGTGTAAACCAGGTGAGTGAGCAGTAATAGATTAAAAACAGCACAACAATATCCCAGTGCCTAAAGCTGCTTTGCTTGGGTGCCTGGAGCTCTGCCCTTCTGGGTATGTGTAAACCAGGTGAGTGAGCAGTGATAAAGAATAAAATCTGCACTACCTCAGTGACTTAACTGCTTTGCTTGGGTGCCTGGAGCTCTGTCCTTCTGGGCATGTGTAAACCAGGTGAGTGAGCAGTGACATTGAAACCCCAAGAAAACAATGCTAGCCGGCAAAACTCCTATGCCAAACAGCTCAACAAACCTCAAAAACCTGAACTGTTACACCAGACTTCAAAACTAATCCACAACTAATCACCAACCTGGCGCAAACACTAACCACAACTAACAACCTCAATATGCTCTACACTTCCAAGGCTAGCCACCAAAGCCACAATAGCGTATTGACCAACCACCAATAAAAACAATTCGTGCTTCACCCAGCACAAAAAGCTCCAACCTGAGCAACACCTAAGCGCCAAAAACAAGAGCTATACCTAGCCATAATCTGCAGTACCAACAACTGCCTCCCAAGAAAACGACCGATTCCGCGTGGTCCGCTAAGCGGCGCAGTGCGGTAAACTTGTCCAGATCCAGCCACTACACGGATCTGGGCCACCAGCCGTATGTACTGAGTAATAGACCAGTACATACTACAAAAAAAAAAAAAAAAAAAAAAACCACTAACTCAAAAATTAACAATTATATAAATATTAACTGCCAAACCAAACAATGGCCAAATTAATAACAATCAAATACACAACCAAATTACACTGTGTATTAATACCATAATCCAATAGTCTATGCAAATACGCAACAGACTTCAAACTGCTGAACAAACTTAACCACCAAAATATCCAGCCAAAGCATATTGTGCACTTACAATTCGCACAAACTGCACTCCCAATTCTCAGTGCCAGAATTACCATATGACCAATTCCACTAACAATAATACCTACCCATTAATATGCAAGTCATTCAGTTTGTCAGAATAGAGACTGAGAAGAGACCCTAAAGTGTATGTTCTTAGACATGCAGACGACAACCAAGTTGCATATTAACGTTCATACCAGACAAACAAAAACAAACCCAATTTGCTCAATAGCAACAGGAGACCTAAACACACCAATAGTGACCCAAAATAACAATACAGCCATCCAATATTCGGATATATAACACCCCTAATAAATCTGCACCGCCTAAATCCCAGTGCCTAGAACAGTCATATCAGACTTCTAAAAACTGCTTAGCTTGGGTACCTGGAGCTCTGTCCTTCTGGACATGTGTAAACCAGGTGAGTGAGCAGTAATAGATTAAAAACAGCACAACAATATCCCAGTGCCTAAAACTGCTTTGCTTGGGTGCCTGGAGCTCTGCCCTTCTGGGTATGTGTAAACCAGGTGAGTGAGCAGTGATAAAGAATAAAATCTGCACTACCTCAGTGCCTTACTGCTTTGCTTGGGTGCCTGGAGCTCTGTCCTTCTGGGCATGTGTAAACCAGGTGAGTGAGCAGTGACCATGAAACCCCAAGAAAACAATGCTAGCCGGCACAACTCCTATGCCAAACAGCTCAACAAACCTCAAAAACCTGAACTGTTACACCAGACTTCAAAACTAATCCACAACTAATCACCAACCTGGCGCAAACACTAACCACAACTAACAACCTCAATATGCTCTACACTTCCAAGGCTAGCCACCAAAGCCACAATAGCGTATTGACCAACCACCAATAAAAACAATTCGTGCTTCACCCAGCACAACAAGCTCCAACCTGAGCAACACCTAAGCGCCAAAAACAAGAGCTATACCTAGCCATAATCTGCAGTACCAACAACTGCCTCCCAAGAAAACGACCGATTCCGCGTGGTCCGCTAAGCGGCGCAGTGCGGTAAACTTGTCCAGATCCAGCCACTACACGCATCTGGGCCACCAGCCGTATGTACTGAGTAATAGACCAGTACATACTACAAACAAAAAAAAAAACTCTGCCAAACTCTAAGCCACACTCACCAATGACACTACAGTCCCAAAAACCCAACCCGAGGGACTGGCCATAGAATGCAAATTCAAAAATAAATACTGCCTATCAATGGATCAGCATAAAGTGAAGAAATATAATGATAATATAGTGATGAAACACAATGATAAGAGCATCTCACGCTATCACTATCATTATCTCTGACAATGCTGACCCAAACCCCCTGGCCTGTTCACCAATCAGAACCCCCTAATAGCCTAACAAACAACCCAATACCAATACCAACTGCTCGACCTAAGTGAGCTTAAACAAAACCTAGCCAAGTATACTGTAGCCAAATAAAAGTGCCCATGAATAGTTGCTTAACCCACTAAACTATAGATTAAAAACAGCACAACAATATCCCAGTGCCTAAACTGCTTTGCTTGGGTGCCTAGCTCTGCCCTTCTGGGTATTAAACCAGGTAGTGAGCGTGAAAAGAATAAAATCTGCACTACCTCTTTTTTTTGGTCTGCTCTCCCTTCTGGGAGTTAAACCAGGTGGTGAGCGTGACCATGAAACCCCAAGAAAACAATGCTAGCCGGCACAACTCCTATGCCATACAGCTCAACAAACCTCAAAAACCTGAACTGTCCCACCGACTTCAAAACTAATCCACAACTAATCACCAACCTCGCTAACACTAACCACAACTAACAACCTCAAATGCTCTACACTCCCAAGCTAGCCACCAAAGCCACAATAGCGTATTACCAACCACCAATAAAAACAATTCGTGCTTCACCCAGCACAACAAGCTCCAACCTGAGCAACACCTAAGCGCCAAAAACAAGAGCTATACCTAGCCATAATCTGCAGTACCAACAACTGCCTCCCAAGAAAACGACCGATTCCGCGTGTCCGCTAAGCGGCGCAGTGCGGTAAACTTGTCCAGATCCAGCCACTACACGCATCTGGGCCACCACCTATGTACTGAGTAATAGACCAGTACATACTACAAACAAAAAAAAAAACTCTGCCAAACTCTAAGCCACACTCACCAATACACTACAGTCCCAAAAACCCAACCCGAGGACTGGCCATAGAATGCAAATTCAAAAATAAAACTGCACTGATCACATAGTGAAGAAATATAATATAAATAGTGATGAAACACAAATAAGAGCATCTCAGCTATCACTATATTATCTCTGACAATGCTGACCCAAACCCCCTGGCCTGTTCACCAATCAGAACCCCCTAATAGCACTAACAAACAACCCAATACCAATACCAACTGCTCGACCTAAGTGAGCTTAAACAAAACCTAGCCAAGTCATACTGTGAGCCAAATAAAAGTGCCACATATGAATAAGTTGCTTAACCCACTGAAACTTATAGATTAAAAACAGCACAACAAATCCCAGTGCCTAAACTGCTTTTTGGGTCTACTCTCCCTTCTGGGTAGTGTAAACCAGGTAGTAGCAGTGATAAAGAATAAAATCTGCACTACCTCAGTGCCTTAACTGCTTTGCTTGGGTGCCTGAGCTCTGCCCTTCTGGGTATGTGTAAACCAGGTGAGTGAGCAGTGACCATGAAACCCCAAGAAAACAATGCTAGCCGGCACAACTCCTATGCCATACAGCTCAACAAACCTCAAAAACCTGAACTGTCCCACCAGACTTCAAAACTAATCCACAACTAATCACCAACCTGGCGCTAACACTAACCACAACTAACAACCTCAATATGCTCTACACTCCCAAGGCTAGCCACCAAAGCCACAATAGCATATTGACCAACCATCAATAAAAACAATACGTGCTTCACCCAGCACAACAAGCTCCAACCTGAGCAACACCGAAGCGCCAAAAACAAGAGCTATACCTAGCCATAATCTGCAGTACCAACAACTGCCTCCCAAGAAAACGACCGATTCCGCGTGGTCCGCTAAGCGGCGCAGTGCGGTAAACTTGTCCAGATCCAGCCATTACACGGATCTGGGCCACCAGCCGTATGTACTGAGTAATAGACCAGTACATACTACAAAAAAAAAAAAAAAAAAAAACCACTAACTCAAAAATTAACAATTATATAAATATTAACTGCCAAACCAAACAATGGCCAAATTAATAACAATCAAATACACAACCAAATTACACTGTGTATTAATACCATAATCCAATAGTCTATGCAAATACGCAACAGACTTCAAACTGCTGAACAAACTTAACCACCAAAATATCCAGCTAAAGCATATTGTGCACTTACAATTCGCACAAACTGCACTCCCAATTCTCAGTGCCAGAATTACCATATGACCAATTCCACTAACAATAATACCTACCCATTAATATGCAAGTCATTCAGTTTGTCAGAATAGAGACTGAGAAGAGACCCTAAAGTGTATGTTCTTAGACATGCAGACGACAACCAAGTTGCATATTAACGTTCATACCAGACAAACAAAAACAAACCCAATTTGCTCAATAGCAACAGGAGACCTAAACACACCAATAGTGACCCAAAATAACAATACAGCCATCCAATATTCGGATATATAACACCCCTAATAAATCTGCACCGCCTAAATCCCAGTGCCTAGAACAGTCATATCAGACTTCTAAAAACTGCTTAGCTTGGGTACCTGGAGCTCTGTCCTTCTGGACATGTGTAAACCAGGTGAGTGAGCAGTAATAGATTAAAAACAGCACAACAATATCCCAGTGCCTAAAACTGCTTTGCTTGGGTGCCTGGAGCTCTGCCCTTCTGGGTATGTGTAAACCAGGTGAGTGAGCAGTGATAAAGAATAAAATCTGCACTACCTCAGTGCCTTACTGCTTTGCTTGGGTGCCTGGAGCTCTGTCCTTCTGGGCATGTGTAAACCAGGTGAGTGAGCAGTGACCATGAAACCCCAAGAAAACAATGCTAGCCGGCACAACTCCTATGCCAAACAGCTCAACAAACCTCAAAAACCTGAACTGTTACACCAGACTTCAAAACTAATCCACAACTAATCACCAACCTGGCGCAAACACTAACCACAACTAACAACCTCAATATGCTCTACACTTCCAAGGCTAGCCACCAAAGCCACAATAGCGTATTGACCAACCACCAATAAAAACAATTCGTGCTTCACCCAGCACAACAAGCTCCAACCTGAGCAACACCTAAGCGCCAAAAACAAGAGCTATACCTAGCCATAATCTGCAGTACCAACAACTGCCTCCCAAGAAAACGACCGATTCCGCGTGGTCCGCTAAGCGGCGCAGTGCGGTAAACTTGTCCAGATCCAGCCACTACACGCATCTGGGCCACCAGCCGTATGTACTGAGTAATAGACCAGTACATACTACAAACAAAAAAAAAAAACTCTGCCAAACTCTAAGCCACACTCACCAATGACACTACAGTCCCAAAAACCCAACCCGAGGGACTGGCCATAGAATGCAAATTCAAAAATAAATACTGCCTAGTCAAATGGATCAGCATAAAGTGAAGAAATATAATGATAATATAGTGATGAAACACAATGATAAGAGCATCTCACGCTATCACTATCATTATCTCTGACAATGCTGACCCAAACCCCCCTGGCCTGTTCACCAATCAGAACCCCCCTAATAGCACTAACAAACAACCCAATACCAATACCAACTGCTCGACCTAAGTGAGCTTAAACAAAACCTAGCCAAGTCATACTGTGAGCCAAATAAAAGTGCCACATATGAATAAGTTGCTTAACCCACTGAAACTTATAGATTAAAAACAGCACAACAATATCCCAGTGCCTAAACTGCTTTGCTTGGGTGCCTGGAGCTCTGCCCTTCTGGGTATGTGTAAACCAGGTGAGTGAGCAGTGATAAAGAATAAAATCTGCACTACCTCAGTGCCTTAACTGCTTTGCTTGGGTGCCTGGAGCTCTGCCCTTCTGGGTATGTGTAAACCAGGTGAGTGAGCAGTGACCATGAAACCCCAAGAAAACAATGCTAGCCGGCACAACTCCTATGCCATACAGCTCAACAAACCTCAAAAACCTGAACTGTCCCACCAGACTTCAAAACTAATCCACAACTAATCACCAACCTGGCGCTAACACTAACCACAACTAACAACCTCAATATGCTCTACACTCCCAAGGCTAGCCACCAAAGCCACAATAGCATATTGACCAACCATCAATAAAAACAATACGTGCTTCACCCAGCACAACAAGCTCCAACCTGAGCAACACCGAAGCGCCAAAAACAAGAGCTATACCTAGCCATAATCTGCAGTACCAACAACTGCCTCCCAAGAAAACGACCGATTCCGCGTGGTCCGCTAAGCGGCGCAGTGCGGTAAACTTGTCCAGATCCAGCCATTACACGGATCTGGGCCACCAGCCGTATGTACTGAGTAATAGACCAGTACATACTACAAAAAAAAAAAAAAAAAAAGGCTGACCCAAACTCCCTGGCCTGTTCACCAATCAGAACCCCACTAATAGCACTAACAAACAACCCAATACCAATACCAACTGCTCGACCTAAGTGAGCTTAAACAAAACCTAGCCAAGTCATACTGTGAGCCAAATAAAAGTGCCACATATGAATAAGTTGCTTAACCCACAGAAACCAAGCACCTCACCAAGAAACACATAAATATTAACTGCATACACCAACCACAAATGCCAATCACTAACACAACTAACACAACCAAGACAAGGCACCAATGCTTAGCACAAACAACAAATGCCAAACTCTAAGCCACACTCACCAATGACACTACAGTCCCAACAACCTAACCCGAGGGACTGGCCATAGAATGCAAATTCAAAAAACCCAAAATACTGCCTAGTCAAATGGATCAGCATAAAGTGAAGAAATATAATGATACAAGCACCTTGTGCTTCACTATCATTAACCCTGATCTTGCTGATCCAAACCCCATGGCCAATCCAATTACCCAATTTAAAATAACTAACTTAAACACTAACAATTAAATCAATATCAACTGCCAAACCAAACAATGGCCAAATTAACAACAATTAAATACACAACCAAACTGCACCGTGTATTAATACCATAATCCAATAGTCTATGCAAATACGCAACAAACTTCAAACTGCTGAACAAGCTTAACCACCAAAATATCCAGCCAAAGCATATTGTGCACTTACAATTTGCACAAACTGCACTCCCAATTCCTAGTGCCAAAACTACCATATAACCAATTCCACTAACAATAACACTAATCCATTAATATGCAAGTCATTCAGTTTGTCAGAATAGAGACTGAGAAGAGACCCTAAAGTGTATGTTCTTAGACATGCAGACGACAACCAAGTTGCATATTAACGTTCATACCAGACAAATAAAAACAAACCCAATTTGCTCAATAGCAACAGGAGACCTATGCGCGCCAATAGTGCCCCAAATACGCCAAAGCAGCCATCCAAGATTTGGCAACTCCACCCCCTTAAAATGCACCGCCTAAATATCAGTGCCTATAATAGTCGTACCAGACTATTAATAACTGCTTTGCTTGGGTGCCTGGAGCTCTGTCCTTCTGGACATGTGTAAACCAGGTGAGTGAGCAGTAATAGATTAAAAACAGCACAACAATATCCCAGTGCCTAAACTGCTTTGCTTGGGTGCCTGGAGCTCTGCCCTTCTGGGTATGTGTAAACCAGGTGAGTGAGCAGTAATAAAGAATAAAATCTGCACTACCTCAGTGCCTTAACTGCTTTGCTTGGGTGCCTGGAGCTCTGCCCTTCTGGGTATGTGTAAACCAGGTGAGTGAGCAGTGATAAAGAATAAAATCTGCACTACCTCAGTGCCTTAACTGCTTTGCTTGGGTGCCTGGAGCTCTGCCCTTCTGGGTATGTGTAAACCAGGTGAGTGAGCAGTGACCACGAAACCCCAAGAAAACAATGCTAGCCGGCACAACTCCTATGCCAAACAGCTCAACAAACCTCAAAAAAAACCCGAACTGTCCCGCCAGACTTCAAAACTAATCCACAACTAATCACCAACCTGGCGCAAACACTAACCACAACTAACAACCTCAATATGCTCTACACTCCCAAGGCTAGCCACCAAAGCCACAATAGCGTATTGACCAACCATCAATAAAAACAATTCGTGCTTCACCCAGCAGAACAAGCTCCAACCTGAGCAACACCTAAGCGCCAAAAACAAGAGCTATACCGAGCCATAATCTGCAGTACCAACAACTGCCTCCCAAGAAAACGACCGATTCCGCGTGGTCCGCTAAGCGGCGCAGTGCGGTAAACTTGTCCAGATCCAGCCATTACACGGATCTGGGCCACCAGCCGTATGTACTGAGTAATAGACCAGTACATACTACCAAAAAAAAAAAAAAAAAAACCGGGTAAGCCGACCGAACAACTCGCCTCATATAGACCTATTAGCCTACTTTCTGGCCTGTCAAAAATTCTAGGAAAACTTCTTCTAAGCCGCATGTTCAAATCCAAAACCTTCATATGCTATATACCAAGTCACCAATTCGGATTTCGCTACGAGCATAGCACTGAGCAACAATTGGCAAGAGTCACCCAATTTATACTCAGAGCTTATGAAAGAAATCAATTCTGTTCAGCTGTCTTTATTGACATACAAGAGGCCTTTGATCGTGTCTGGCATCCAGGACTATTTTTCAAACTCAAACCACTAATACCTCATGCGCTTTACGCTGTCATTAGACACTATCTTTCAAACAGAACTTTCATGGTTGAATGCCATGAAGGTGCTAGATCGACCCCAAAAACGATTTCGGCCGGAGTGCCACAAGGTAGCGTTTTGGGACCAATTCTGTACACCATCTATACAGCAGACATGCCTATCCCAGATAAAGTGTACACCAATATCCCACGAAACTCAGCAGCCTTACTTGCAACCTATGCTGATGACACTGTCGTCATGTTTGCCAACGAATCGGCTATAACAGCCATTGAGCAAGTTAACATAATGCTGGAGACCCTAGAAAAATGGACCAATAAATGGTGTATAAAAATAAATGCCAGCAAAACGGCACACATACTATTCCATCTAAAAGAAAACTATGAACTCATACTACCCATAATTTCGCCAAAAATCTTAGGCCAACCCATTATCTCCAAAGACTCCCATCCCTATCTGGGTGTAAATTTAGATAAGAAATTAAATTTCTGCAAACATATTGCAGCCCTTACAACCAAACTCAAAGCCAGAAGAGCCCAACTCGACTGGCTGATAAATAACCAAAGCAAACTCACATTAAATTGCAAAACCCTTTTGTATAAACAATTAATAGCCCCAATATGGCATTACGCTCTACCAGTCTGGGGTGCACTTACCAGTGAAACTCAGATCAATAAAGTCACTACATTCCAAAATATTACCCTACGAACCATCACGAACCCCCCACCACTAACCAGAAATAGCACAATACACAACGACCTTAAGATATGCACAGTCGAAGACACATTTGACAAACTCTCTGCCAATTATGCCAAAAGACTTGGCAAACACTCAAACATTGAAGCAAAAAAGCTTGTTGCCACCCCATACGTCCCATTTCGTTTAGCCAGAAGTCGAGCCAGATATATGGATCAACTTAACAAACACGTTAGACCAATACAACGCACTATAGCCCCATTACCAATAGTCAGAAAACCTGTACAGAATCTCCAACCAGAATATTTTGCCAAACTTCAGAGCAAGAAACATAGCCTACTCCAACAAATCAGTGAGCTACGCGCTAGACTACCATTCGACCCAGACACCACAGAACGATCCTTTACACTCCGCTTTCCAATGAGTGTCAACGAAATGAATAACATCAATCGAGAACTAATCGCTCTCAGCAATAAACTCCAAGAAACAGAACGACTTCTAGCATCCTTTCCAGCGCAAGCCGAGAGTGCACCCCAGCAACAACAAACACCGTTTACACAGCCCCACCAAATCTCTGTGCAACCAGCACTTAGCCTCCTAGATGATATACTACCATTAACACTATAATCTAACCAAACTAACCAACAATAACCATAAAAACTGCATACACCACATAAGTATGCTAAGCTTAATCTAAATAAACACCAAGCCATACTCACCAGTAATACAATTCAAAACTGCATAGCCTAATTAACAAAAATATATGGCAAACTAAACCAAAATAAAAACACATCATACTTACCAGTAGCACAATAATAACAAACCAAGAAAACTGCCTAGCCGAGTGGGTCAGCATATAGTGATGAAACATAATGATAAGAGCATCTCACGCTATCACTATCATTATCTCTGACAATGCTGACCCAAACTCCCTGGCCTGTTCACCAATCAGAACCCCACTAATAGCACTAACAAAGAACTCAACACCAACTGCACGACCCAAGTGAGCCTAAACAAAACCTAGCCAAGTCATACTGTGAGCCAAATAAAAGTGCCACATATGAATAAGTTGCTTAGCCCACAGAAACCAAGCCACACTCACCAAGAAACAAATAAATATTAACTGCATACACCAACCACAAATGCCAATCAATAACTAAACTAACACAACCAAGACAAGGCACCAATGCTTAGCACAAACAACAAATGCCAAACTCTAAGCCACACTCACCAATAACACTACAGTCCCAACACCCAACCCGGGGGACTGGCCATAGAATGCAAATTCAAAAAAAAACACTGCCTAGTCAAATGGATCAGCATAAAGTGAAGATATATAATGATACAAGCACCTTGTGCTTCACTATCATTAACCCTGATCTTGCTGATCCAAACCCCATGGCCAATCGAATTACCCAATTTAAAACCACTAACTTAAACATTAACAATTAAATCAATATCAACTGCCAAACCAAACAATGGCCAAATTAACAACAATTAAATACACAACCAAACTGCACCGTGTATTAATACCATAATCCAATAGTCTATGCAAACATGCAACAATCTTCAACTGCTGAACAAACTTAACCACCAAAATATCCAGCCAAAGCATATTGTGCACTTACAATACGCACAAACTGCACTCCCAATTCCCAGTGCCAGAATTACCATATGACCAATTCCACTAACAATAATACTAACCCATTAATATGCAAGTCATTCAGTTTGTCAGAATAGAGACTGAGAAGAGACCCTAAAGTGTATGTTCTTAGACATGCAGACGACAACCAAGTTGCATATTAAGGCTCATACCAGACAAACAAAAAACAAACCAAATTTGCTCAATAGCAACAGGAGACCTAAACACACCAAAATAACCCAAAATAACAATACAGCCATCCAATATTCGGATATATCATACCCCTAATAAATCTGCACCACCTAAATTCCAGTGCCTAGAACAGTCATATCAGACTTCTAAAAACTGCTTAGCTTGGGTACCTGGAGCTCTGTCCTTCTGGACATGTGTAAACCAGGTGAGTGAGCAGTTATAGATTAAAAACAGCTCAACAATATCCCAGTGCCTAAACTGCTTTGCTTGGGTGCCTGGAGCTCTGCCCTTCTGGGTATGTGTAAACCAGGTGAGTGAGCAGTGATAAAGAATAAAATCTGCACTACCTCAGTGCCTTAACTGCTTTGCTTGGGTGCCTGGAGCTCTGCCCTTCTGGGTATGTGTAAACCAGGTGAGTGAGCAGTGACCACGAAACCCCAAGAAAACAATGCAAGCCGGGACAACTCCTATGCCATACAGCTCAACAAACCTCAAAAACCTGAACTGTCCCACCAGACTTCAAAACTAATCCACAACTAATCACCAACCTGGCGCAAACACTAACCACAACTAACAACCTCAATATGCTCTACACTCCCAAGGCTAGCCACCAAAGCCACAATAGCGTATTGACCAACCATCAATAAAAACAATTCGTGCTTCACCCAGCACAACAAGCTCCAACCTGAGCAACACCTAAGCGCCAAAAACAAGAGCTATACCTAGCCATAATCTGCAGTACCAACAACTGCCTCCCAAGAAAACGACCGATTCCGCGTGGTCCGCTAAGCGGCGCAGTGCGGTAAACTTGTCCAGATCCAGCCATTACACGGATCTGGGCCACCAGCCGTATGTACTGAGTAATAGACCAGTACATACTACAAAAAAAAAAAAAAAATATATACTTACATTATACTTACCAAATATTCACCGTATGCCTACCATATACGCACCAAATACGCACTATATACTAACCTAATATCTACCATGCACTTACCAAACACTCAATATATACTTACCTGATATACTCACCAAATATTCACCGTATGCCTACCAAATACGCACCAAATACGCACTATATACTTACCTGATATCTACAATATAGTTACCTAATACTTACCATGCACTTAATATATACTTACCTGATATCTACAATATACTCACCGCATATAAGACATAAACGCACAAAATCTTCACTATATACTCACCTGTTAACAACAACAAACTTACCTAATACTCACAATATACTTACCAAATACCCACTATATACTTACCAAATACCCACTATAAACTTACCCGATATCAACCATATACGCATTAAAAAACACCAACCGAAATGAAACTACCATTAATCTGAACAATCTCTATCAATTCTTACTTAACCCATCTCACCACATATATTTCTCCCTACCCAAACAACAGACGGCCCCACAAACCTGGATAGAGCCACTAATATACCAATATATATAAAGAAAATGTCCGATAACGAACCAAACTATGATCTCAAAATCATCAGCTGGAATTCAGCTGGAATTCTAAAAAAGCTCTCTGAACTTGAAGCCCATGTTCATCAACATAAAATCGACATTGTCCTACTATCAGAAACACATCTTATCGACACGGACATAGACACCATAACCATTGAGGGATACAATTTATATATAGCCAATCATCCAACTAATCGGCGAAGAGGAGGCTCCGCCATCATAATCAATAGAAACATTGAGCATATTGCTCTCCCAACAATAACCACACAGGCCATACAATGTACCCCAATTAGTGTCACCCTCAAAGACCAACCATTAATTAACATAGCCGCCATATATTGCCCACCATTAAGAGGCCTAACATCCAAGGCCTTTGAAATTATATTAAAACTCTTTGAGCCCAAATTCATAATTGCTGGCGATTGGAATGCCAAACACCGTTGGTGGGGCAATAGTCGCGCCTGTAAACGAGGCAATCAGCTAATCAATTGTATAAGAGCCCATAATTATAACATCCTGACCACTGGCTCATCCACCCACTATCCTCGTGATCAAAATAAAAGACCCTCAGCCATAGATTTTGCCATATATTGTGGCATTCATCACAATCGCTTATATATTCAAACCACACTTGATCTAGACTCAGATCACCTACCACTTCTTATCAGTCTACTAAATAAACCAACGACTATAGTCCACAAGAAACCCATATTAGCACTAGATGCTAATATCAAAAAATTCCAAAACTGGCTAAACCATAACATACATCTCAACACTGAGATAACAACTGGGCATGATATAGATGATGCAGTCGATATTCTAACCAGAAATATCCATCAAGCTGCTACCCATGCATCTAGAATCATACCAAATCTCCCAATAAATAGCCGCTTTCGTACGTACCACACACCAAATAGGCAAATACAAAATATATTAATTGTCAAACGATTCTTTAAATATAATCACCTTATCCTTAGAGATAATATAGCCAAAAGACTCCATAGAATAACATCAAAACGACTTAAGAAAGCATTACAAGCCAGAAAAACCAAACGTCTAGATAAAACACTATTAGAAATCAACCCCAAAGATCAATATAGTATGCAAAAGCTTTGGAAACTCACGAAACAAATCAAACGACAACCAGCGCCAAACTTACCTGTCAAACGGCACATAATACATACTAACCAAAATACACCAGACCTTGAAATTGGTTGGTGTAAAACTAACATAGAAAAAGCTGAAGCCTTCTCCCAACATCTCGAACTAAGATTCAAACCATTTCTAATAAACACCCCTGAAGAACGTTTTGCCATTGAAAATGAAATCAAATCCCATCAATCCACAAGTAAACACAAATTTAGCCCAATAACTCTGACCGAAATTAAAACACAAATTAAAAAACTACCAAACAACAAGGCCCCAGGACTAGATAAAATTGACAATCATATTATCAAAAATCTTCCCGACTCTGCCCTATTATATCCCATATTAATCTACAATAATTCACTACGACTTGGCCATTTTCCGAAACAATGGAAAATGGCTGTAGTCACCATGATCCCAAAGCCAGGCAAACCAACTGAACAACTTGCCTCATACAGGCCAATAAGTCTTCTATCTGGCCTATCCAAATTATTAGAAAAGCTCCTATTAAGCCGCATGTTCAGAATCAAAACATTCATAAACACTATACCAAATCACCAATTTGGCTTTCGCCATGAACACAACACCGAACAACAATTGGCAAGAGTTACCCAATTCATTCTAAAAGCCTATGAAAGAAACCAATTCTGTTCAGCCGTCTTTATAGATATACAAGAGGCTTTCGATCGAGTCTGGCATCCAGGACTCTTTTATAAACTTAAATCAATACTTCCATACACTCTGTATGCCATCACTAAACATTACCTAACAGACAGAAGCTATATGGTTCAATGCCATGAGGGTGCCAAATCCACACCAAAAACCATCTCAGCTGGAGTACCACAAGGTAGTGTATTAGGACCTGTCCTATACACTATCTATACTGCAGACATGCCCAATCCAGAAAATGTCCTTACAAATATACAACGAGACTCAGCAGCGTTACTAGCGACCTATGCCGACGACACTGTCGTCATGTTTGCCAATCAATCAGCAATTACTGCCATTGAACAAGTTAGCATTATGCTTGAGGCCTTAGAAAAATGGACCAACAAATGGTGTATTAAAATAAATGCCACCAAAACAGCCCACATACTCTTCTCCCTAAAAGAGAACAATGAATTCATTCCAAACACATTTTCACCAAAAATTATGGGCCAAAAAATAATCACTAAAGATTCACACCCTTATCTGGGTGTTAAACTAGACAAAAAACTGAATTTCTGCAATCATGTCGCTGCCCTGACAACCAAACTCAAATCCAGAAAAGCCCAACTTGACTGATTGATAAATAACAATAGCAAGCTTACACTAAACTGCAAAACTCTATTATATAAACAAATGATAGCCCCAATTTGGCAGTATGCCATCCCAATCTGGGGAGCACTTACCAGTGATACCCAGGTAAATAAAGTAATTACATTCCAAAATACTACACTACGCACTATCAAAAATCCCCCACTACTAACCAGAAATAGCGAAATTCATAATGAACTCAACGTAAGCACCGTCGAAGACACATACGATCAACTCTCTGCCAAGCATGCCAAAAGACTAGGAAATCATTCAAACATTGAAGCCAAAAAACTAGTCACTACCCCATATGTCCCATTTCGCTTAGCTAAAAGTCGTGCTAGATATATGGAACAGCTAAACAAACACGTTAAGCCAATACAACGCACCATGGCTCCATTACCACCCAAAAAGAAACCAATACAAAACCTTCAACCAGAATATATGATCACACTACTGAATGAAAAACGCATACTACTCCAGAAAATTAGCGAACTACGCTCCAGATTACCATTCGACCCAGACACCACAGAACGTACCTTCATGCTCCGCTTCCCAATGAGTGTTAATGAAATGAATGACATAAATCGAGAATTACTTGCCCTCAATAATAAGTTCCAAGAAACCGAAAGGCTAATTGCATCCATTACAGCACAAACTAACAGTACACCCCAACAACAACAGCCGCTCACACAGCCTAACCAAATTCCAGTACAACCAGCACAACATTCTCAACAAGACATAATAATACCACAAACATTATAAACTAACTCAATCCAATAACTATACCCATTAACATTAACTGCATGCACCATTCACGCATGCCAAAAACCAAAATCCATTAACACCATAATTAAACCAAACATGGTACCAAAACAATAATCCATAATCTGCATATACCATATATTTACATACATATGCAAAGCCAAACACCTAAAACAACCCTACCAGCAAGCTAGTCAAATTATACTATATTCAAACATTGAATATAGTTGATCCGCACCCAATGGCAATAAATTGTATATATGTATACAAACACAAAATGCCCCAAATATATAAACAAGCCACTCAAACACTTGACAATACCTGCAACCAATCCCAACGCATAAATGCCCTAATATACTCTCAAATCAAATCAAAAAAACTAACTTATAAACCACCAGCCAAGCAACAAAAATACCACTAACCAACCCACCTGGCACAAAATACCCAACAATTGACAGCCAACTAAAAACACCAACCATCAACTACAGCCACTAACCTACTAACCGTCAATAAGACAACACTCCTGCTCAGCCATACTTGGACCGCTAAAAAACCCCCATGCCACTGCATGGTCTCAAATCGGTCAAGCAAGAAGTGACGCCCTAACAATTTACTAACACACTATGCACCAACACAACAATAGCCACATCACCATAGCCAAACCAAAATTAGTGATGCTAGTACGAAACACCAAACCAGTACGACAAACCATATACAAACACGTAAAATATGAAGAGCCATTTACAAACACGTAATTATAAAAAGAGCCATATACAAACACGTAAACATAAAAGAGCCACGGGTATCCACATAGCCAATCCAAATTGTATACTGCCAATAATAACACTTTTCTCTTCCACCAAAAGATCCAGCATACCACAAGTGCGCATTCCAAAGCCAACTGGAACTCTCTCTCTCAAATAAGTATATAGCCAAGGACTGCCAGGTGAGTTGAAGCTGGGACTCTGTGCCTAAGCATTAAACTTACATGTATGGTTCTTGGCTAACTCTTCTCATATATCTAGATTGTCCTACGGAGACCAATATTGCGTAGCCAAGATCACCAGCCAATTCCAAATGTAAATACATTTGCACGTTGCCGATCCAATTTATGTCTGTGTGCAAATTGTGCACACACTCATACAAGCTGCAATTGCCCCTGCTCCAGCGGATACCACCAGATGCCGGCCTAAATGTGACTGTGCTCAAGTGATACCGCTCCAAAGGACCCAAATATAAATTCATAAGTGCATACGTGCATAAATTAGTCAATTAAATCCGTTTATTCATACATTGTCCGTAGCTGGCCACTGCCATGCTAAACCAAACTGTCTAAATAATTCCACATACAATCGTATACCCATTTCTGGGCGAATACCAGTGTCTGTCAGTATCCAAAATTGGAATAAATTCCAAAATTCATTATATTTCTACATATTCAGTTCAAATAGGCCCGTCTCAAAATATCAATTTGTTCAAATTTCTCAATTTTGCTGTCAAGTCATACCAGATACCACAGCATAGCCAAAATGAGACCAACATCCGCCAGACGCTATCGAAAAGATAGCAAAAGCGTTTCCCGGCGCACCCACCAGTGCCAACCTGCAGCCACCTGACCACCAACATTCTCCTAGCCACAAGCTGGTAAAATATAAAAGAGCCATTTACAAACACGTAATTATAAAAAGAGCCATATACAAACACGTAAACATAAAAGAGCCACGGGTATCCACATAGCCAATCCAAATTGTATACTGCCAATAATAACACTTTTCTCTTCCACCAAAAGATCCAGCATACCACAAGTGCGCATTCCAAAGCCAACTGGAACTCTCTCTCTCAAATAAGTATATAGCCAAGGACTGCCAGGTGAGTTGAAGCTGGGACTCTGTGCCTAAGCATTAAACTTACATGTATGTTTCTTGGCTAACTCTTCTCATATATCTAGATTGTCCTACGGAGACCAATATTGCGAGCCAAGATCACCAGCTAATTCCAAATGTAAATACATTTGCACGCTGCCGATCCACTTTATGTCTGTGTGCAAATTGTGCACACACTCATACAAGCTGCAATTGCCCCTGCTCCAGCGGATACCACCAGATGCCGGCCTAAATGTGACTGTGCTCAAGTGATACCGCTCCAAAGGACCCAAATATAAATTCATAAGTGCATAAGTGCATAAATTAGTCAATTAAATCCGTTTATTCATACATTGTCCGTAGCTGGCCACTGCCATGCTAACCAAATTGTCTAAATAATTCTACATACAATTGTATACCCATTTCTGGGCGAATATCAGTGTCTGTCAGTATCCAAAATTGGAATAAATTCCAAAATCCATTATATTTCTACATATTCAGTTCAAATAGGCCCGTCTCAAAATATCAATTTGTTCAAATTTCTCAATTTTGCTGTCAAGTCATACCAGATACCACAGCACAGCCAAAATGAGACCAACATCCGCCAGACGCTATCGAAAAGATAGCAAAAGCGTTTCCCGGCGCACCCACCAGTGCCAACCTGCAGCCACCTGACCACCAACATCCTCCTAGCCACAAGCTGGTAAAATATAAAAGAGCCATTTCACACAATACGATAAACATATGAAAAGAGCCATATACACAACACAATCCACACCAACCCACACACCACCAACACTCCTACATACTGGTAAAAATAAAGAGCCAACAGACACTAATTTCGTAAAAGCCATATAAGAGCCACGGGTAAACATAAAAGCTATCCATAGCCAATCCAAATTGTATACTGCCAATAATAACACTTTTCTCTTCCACCAAAAGATCCAGCATACCACAAGTGCGCATTCCAAAGCCAACTGGAACTCTCTCTCTCAAATAAGTATATAGCCAAGGACTGCCAGGTGAGTTGAAGCTGGGACTCTGTGCCTAAGCATTAAACTTACATGTATGGTTCTTGGCTAACTCTTCTCATATATCTAGATTGTCCTACGGAGACCAATATTGCGTAGCCAAGATCACCAGCCAATTCCAAATGTAAATACATTTGCACGTTGCCGATCCAATTTATGTCTGTGTGCAAATTGTGCACACACTCATACAAGCTGCAATTGCCCCTGCTCCAGCGGATACCACCAGATGCCGGCCTAAATGTGACTGTGCTCAAGTGATACCGCTCCAAAGGACCCAAATATAAATTCATAAGTGCATATGTGCATAAATTAGTCAATTAAATCTGTTTATTCATACATTGTCCGTAGCTGGCCACTGCCATGCTAACCAAATTGCCTAAATAATTCTACATACAATTGTATACCCATTCCTGGGCAAATGCCTGTGTCTGTCAGTATCCAAAATTGGAATAAATTCCAAAATTCATTATATTTCTACATATTCAATTCAAATAGGCCCGTCCCAAAGTATCAATTTGTTCAAATTTCTCAATTCTGTTGTCAAGTCATACCAGATACCACAGCATAGCCAAAATGAGACCAACATCCGCCAGACGCTATCGAAAAGATAGCAAAAGCGTTTCCCGGCGCACCCACCAGTGCCAACCTGCAGCCACCTGACCACCAACATTCTCCTAGCCTCAAGCTGGTAAAATATAAAAGAGCCATTTACAAACACGTAATTATAAAAAGAGCCATATACAAACACGTAAACATAAAAGAGCCACGGGTATCCACATAGCCAATCCAAATTGTATACTGCCAATAATAACACTTTTCTCTTCCACCAAAAGATCCAGCATACCACAAGTGCGCATTCCAAAGCCAACTGGAACTCTCTCTCTCAAATAAGTATATAGCCAAGGACTGCCAGGTGAGTTGAAGCTGGGACTCTGTGCCTAAGCATTAAACTTACATGTATGTTTCTTGGCTAACTCTTCTCATATATCTAGATTGTCCTACGGAGACCAATATTGCGTAGCCAAGATCACCAGCCAATTCCAAATGTAAATACATTTGCACGTTGCCGATCCAATTTATGTCTGTGTGCAAATTGTGCACACACTCATACAAGCTGCAATTGCCCCTGCTCCAGCGGATACCACCAGATGCCGGCCTAAATGTGACTGTGCTCAAGTGATACCGCTCCAAAGGACCCAAATATAAATTCATAAGTGCATAAGTGCATAAATTAGTCAATTAAATCTGTTTATTCATACATTGTCCGTAGCTGGCCACTGCCATGCTAACCAAATTGCCTAAATAATTCTACATACAATTGTATACCCATTTCTGGGCAAATATCAGTGTCTGTCAGTATCCAAAATTGGAATAAATTCCAAAATTCATTATATTTCTACATATTCAGTTCAAATAGGCCCGTCTCAAAGTATCAATTTGTTCAAATTTCTCAATTTTGCTGTCAAGTCATACCAGATACCACAGCACAGCCAAAATGAGACCAACATCCGCCAGACGCTATCGAAAAGATAGCAAAGCGTTTCCCGGCGCACCCACCAGTGCCAACCTGCAGCCACCTGACCACCAACATCCCCCTAGCCACAAGCTGGTAAAATATAAAAGAGCCATGGGAACCGCATAGCCAATTCAAATTGTGCCTGAAAATGACATATATGAACATTAAACAACAACCACACAGCCGATTTATACCTGAAAATGCCATAAAGTCCATTCATATCATGCCAAAATATATTATATATTTTCAAAACAAATAACAATCATACAGCTAACTTATTTTGTGCCAATTCGCATCATTCCAATATCCAAGCAGCCAAAAAAAACGCGCATCAATGCGATATTTTGCCTGGGTGATCGACCACCAATCGATACATCGACATGCTCACTAATACTCGTACGATCCCTAGGCGATACTCTCAGACTCAAAGCCAAAAGCCACGACAGCCTGCGCAAGCGAAGAAGTGAAAATCGGAAGAAAATCAAAATCAAAAAACTATTAAAAGTAAACAAAAGTGAAAACTGCAAACTATTAACGCAAGATCGCTGCTATTTTGCCTAAAACTAAATAACTGAAAAGGCACTGTGAATACCAAAAAATTCTAATCCAACTCCATTTCAACAAAGTGTAAGTTTCAGAAACATATCAATATATATATATTCAAACTGTGCATATAACCCTGAATAAGTGCGCGCAATTTCATTTTCACCACGGTTGAAATAACCTGCCTCTGTCTATGTCCCTAATTATGAAATAGCCAACACAAAAGTATTCATGGCCAAACATCCCATTATAATAAAGTTCCAACCAACCAAGCAAAACCCAAAAATACCATATAAATAAACTTGTGACAATTGGGGTAAGTCTGGAAATATAGTTTTCATAAAACTCCAAAATTGTCCATATGAGTCCCATAATTCCAATACCATAGCATACGATTGTGTTGGTATACAGCCGCGAAAGTACAGACGCCACAATAATGGCGACAATATTACTGGCGTCAAAGCCAAACCGACGCGCATATACATACGCAATGCAAATACAGGCACAATTTTCCATAATGCTCGGCATTGCCAGGCTGAAACATATCTCTATTAGGTATAAGCAAATATGCTAACGGCTGGCCATTGCCAGACTGATATACATTTCTACCCAAATAAAAATTAAAAACAAAATTAACAACTACTTACACACAAATTAACTTATTAATACTATAAATCATTGTGAGTCCATTATATAGGCCCGTAAATAGGTAAAAAATTTTTTAGGTCCGTATCAAAATACGAAATGTAATTCCAACCAATATTTCCACATATACATATCTACAATATTAATCCAATATTAGTTTAGTCAACTCACTGCTGCCCATTGCCAAACACAGTATAAATAAATTCATCCCTAAAAGTATCCAACGCTAACTTCCAAACTTCATAGACAAGGCACACCAGAATTAAAACAACTCAGCCAACCCTACAAAACTTACTACTCACTCACCTGATTAAAACTAAAAACTTATCTGTCAAAAGCCTATAAACAACAATATATTCACCTGTAAAAAAGAAAAAAAAAGTACCTACCTGCAAATAATAAAAACTCACCCGTTAAAAGCCTATTTGGAAAAATTCGCAAATTACCAACCCACTCACCAGTAAACAAAACTAAACTTACCTGTATAAAACCTAATAACAATATTCAATAAATTCCACCTGTAAAAAACAAAAATTAAACTCACCTGTTAAAACATAAGAAAACTACTGAACAAAACAAACCAATTACTTACCTGTAAAACAAAAACTTACCTGTTACTAAAGCCATATTATCTCTACTCCAATCAACAGCTCGACCAATATGAGCGGAACATACAACGAAGACAACACCACATTACCGTACATTGTCGTCCCAAAGGTCCAAAACGTGGGGAAGTTGGTCAGAATGGCTGTAATCGAAGTGGGAGAAGATGGCTTCTACACTCTAGCCATGAGATATGATGAAATTAGATTTGCCTGTAGCACCATGGAAAAGCACAGAGCCCTTTTAAAACTCTGTAGCTGCCTATATAATGACACCTGCACCGAAAACAGCCTGCTTGGACCCAAATCGTACAAAATCATCATCAGAGGACTCCATCCTACCACACCCATAGACTGGATAACGCTCAAATTAGCCCACCTTGGACACACAGTACGCTCAGCCAAGAACATCACAAGCCATGCAACCCAGCGTCCAACAGCTTCATATTTTGTAGACCTGGAAGTAAAAGAAAATAACCAAGAAATATATAAAATTGAACAAATTGGCACCTTCTTGGTCAGCATCATTAAATACACTGCCAACCCTGACAACATAGAGCAATGCCATAAATGCCAAAAGTTCGATCACAAAACCAAGGACTGCAAGAAGCGAGACTACACATGCTACAAGTGCGCCGGAAGCCATCACTCAGCAGAATGCACAAAGCCAAGACACCAAGATGGAAAATGTGCCAACTGTAAAGGCAGCCACATCGCCACATACAGAAGATGCCCAGCATACCAAGATGCACTGCGGAAACAACAACAATCACCACAACAAAGACAAAGCGATACCTTACCAAAAGCACCAAAACCATCGACATCCAAAGCAACACCATCAAGCCCAGAAAAACTGACCATTTCAGAAATCGCAAGAACTCTTTGAGGAGGGCTGGAGAAATTTCCACAAGACATATGAAACAAACACAACCCAATAACAAAATAATAAATACCTAACAGCTATACATTAAACAAAAACAAATATCGAAAATAACTTAACTAATAAGACAAAACAAACATGCTAAAACTTACAATTAAGCAACTAAGTAACCAAACAAACTTAAACTAAAACAAATATATTAAAACTAGAAACTAACTAGCATAAGAAACAAAAATAAAAATAAGAACAAACAAATATGTTCAACCTAAAAAATGAAATAAAAACAAACCATATTTAACTCATGGAAACTTACTTGTTAAAACCAAAAAAAAAATACAAATGAAGTCAAAAATAAACCTAAGCTGAAGAACAGCACAAACTAATATGAAAGCATAAAATTATGCCAAAATAAAACCAAAAACATTAAAACTAGAAACTAACTAGCCTAAGAAATTAAATAAAATAGGGAAAACAAATATGTTAAAATTAAGAAATAAAATAAAATAAACTATATTTGACTCATACAAACTTACCCGTTTAAACTTAAATAGCCAAAAACAAACGAAGCCAAAATAAAACCAACCTGAAGAACAGCACTAACTAATATGAAAGCATAAAATTATGCCAAAATAAAAACCAAAAACATTAAAACTAGAAACTAACTAGCCTAAGAAATTAAATAAAATAGGGAAAACAAATATGTTAAAATTAAGAAATAAAATAAAATAAGCTATATTTGACTCATACAAACTTACCCGTTTAAACTTAAATAGCCAAAAACAAACGAAGCCAAAATAAAACCAACCTGAAGAACAGCGCAAACTAACATGTAAACATAAAACTATGCCAAAATAAAACCAAAAATATTAAAACTAGATACTAACTAGCCTAAAGAACAATCAAATATAACAGGGAAAACAAATATGTTAAAATTAAGAAATAAAATAAAATAAACTATATTTGACTCATACAAACTTACCCGTTTAAACTTAAATAGCCAAAAACAAACGAAGCCAACTTTCAAACCAAGCCAAAATAAAAGAACAAAACAAACAAATATGTTAAAACTAACAACTTACCAAAAACAAATTCATACTAACTTAACCATGAATAAACAAATGAAAACATAAAACAAAACGATCCTTTCAATTAATAACTTTCAACCGAACAAGTCTCACCCCCATGAAAAACTACCCGAAATACAGGCCATACTAAAATCAAATAAACAACAAATGTCGAAAATACGATAACAATAATAACACAATTATAAATCAGTTACAACAAATCCCAGAATACTATTAATAAAATAACAATAACAAAACTAACCAACAACATTTCAATATGTAAGGCCTGCTGTGCACTGAAATAGAGACTGAGAAGAGACCCTAAAGTGTATGTTTCAGGCTCACAGTCGTCTACCAGAGTATATATTGACGTCCTACCAGGCAACAAGAATAATTTCCTAAATCCCATTTTATATGCCTTACACAAAACAGGAGACCAAAGCACATCACATAGTGCCACCCAAACAGTTGGCCACACTAACACCATAAAAACGGCACCATACAATCCTTATGCCCAAAGTAGTCCCATCTGACCAACAATAACTGCTTAGCTTGGGTGCCTGGAGCACTGTCCTTATGGGCATGTGTAAACCAGGCGAGTGAGCAGAAATAATGACTAATATCTGCACCATCCTACACAAAGTGCCAAAACAGTCTCATCTGACCAACAATAACTGCTTAGCTTGGGTGCCTGGAGCACTGTCCTTATGGGCATGTGTAAACCAGGTGAGTGAGCAGTAACAAAACTAACCAAAACCCAATTTCACAACCGCACCCATATGCTCAAAACAGTCACACCTGGCCAACAATAACTGCTTAGCTTGGGTGCCTGGAGCACTGTCCTTTTGGGCACGTGTAAACCAGGTGAGTGAGCAGTAATCATAAGGACGCACAATAATCCACCAAATCAACGCTAGCCGGCAGCACTCTTATGCCAAACAGTCCCAAACAAGCCAGACAATAAACTGACTCAACTAACCTACTAACCGCCAACCAGACAACATTCCAGCTCAGCCATACTTGGACAACTAAAAACAACCATCCCCTTACACAACAAAAGCCCCAGCCAGCTTAAACTCATTATAGCTAAACCAAGCTATCACATGCAAAATCAACATTTGCCCAATCTAAAGAACGTCCAATAGGCCGTGTGGTCCACTTGGTGGCGTCAAGCGGTAAACCGTCCGATTCCAGCCTCCAAAGGCCACGGATCCGGACCGCCATCACGTACTTAGCACCAAGCTAGTACCAAATAGAAGCTATCTTTGTACGAAACGACATCAGGCATGCCGCCCTTCATCCAATATCCGAGAACTTCCTCTAGATTATGCCTGTTGCTTTACTTCCTGAAAATGAGAATAAAAGGGAAATAATTATAATTGCGCCAATATACTGCCCCCCAGTGTTTAAATGGTCAGTCGAACACTTCACAAAACTGTTCAGACATTTTGACAAAATCACAGACTTGGCTTCATCTAACTTTCTCCTCTGCGGTGACTGGAATGCCCAGCACTCATGGTGGGGAAATCCGCGCGCCTGTCACAGAGGCAAAGCGCTCTTTGAAGCAATTCACACGCAAAGTCGATATAATGTTCTGGCCACCGGCGGAGCGACGCACTACCCGTACGATAGAAGGAAAAGACCATCAGCAATTGACCTCGCAGTCTACGGCGGGCTAGATAGCAATCGACTTCGAATCCACTCCTCTACGGACTTGGACTCGGACCACCTGCCCCTAAGAGTTGATCTGACCACTAATAAAAATCGAATCTTTACAACTCATACTGGAAATCACAGACTGCTACCTAATGGGGCCAATGCGCATCGATTTCAGGAGCTCCTTGACCAGCAAATCCACCTAAACACCGAGATCCGCAGTGGCCTGGATATCGACGATGCAGTGAACATCTTCGTACGCAACGTCAAAATAGCGGCAGATGCAGCAGCACACAGGCAGACAGGAAACCAGCTTAGCCACCGGGGCCACCGCAGGCACGATCTTGAACTGGACGAGCCGACCAGAAGACTATTATGGGAGAAACAGAGATGCAAGCAGATTTTAATGGCGACACGAACTCCAGAGGCAAGGCAACAATATAGGTCTGCACAAAATAAGTTGAAGAAGGCACTAATCCAGCTGAAAAACAAGAATATTAATAAAATGCTTGTGGATATTGACACCCATGATCGATACGCCATGCAAAAGCTATGGCGACTTACCAACAAGCTAAAAAAACAGCCGCAGCCAAATTGGCCAATAAAAATTATACAGGCTAATGTTGGCAATGGGGGCGCGAGGCGTGCGACAAACTCAAACGCAATATGGACGAAAACTACTGCCGAAAAAGCGGAGGCTTTCGTCGCCCACCTTGAAGAAAGATTCAGCCCAAATTTCTCTAATTCGTCTGAGGAGCGTGCAGAAATTCGTCAGGAATGGAGACAACTGAAGCAGCAGAAACTCCAGCAGCAGCAAACAGACCAGGAGCTACAGCAGACAATCAGGCCAATCACGCTCAATGAACTAAAGCTAGAAATTGATGCACTAGTGTTAACAAAGTCGCCTGGAGAAGATAAAATAGATAATAGAATTATCCAACTTTTACCGCAAAAAGCGCTGTTATACTTACTGCTAATTTACAACTCTAGTCTCAGGTTAGGGCATTTCCCAAACAAATGGAAACATGCTGGCATAACTATGATTCCCAAGCCTGGTAAAAACACAGCTGAAGCAACATCATATCGCCCAATCAGCCTCTTATCGGGCCTATCAAAGATCTTCGAGAAGCTCTTAATGACAAGGCTCTTCGAAGTCCAGGATTTTGCCAGGGCAATGCCAAGCCATCAATTTGGCTTCAGGCGAGAACACGGCACTGAGCAGCAACTGGCCCGCGTTACGCAATTTATATTACGCGCATACGAAGAGCGACAGTTCTGCTCAGCGGTCTATATAGATATCTCAGAAGCCTTTGACCGCGTGTGGCATGACGGCCTGCTGAACAAGTTAATAAAATTGTTACCATTAAACCTTTATACGATACTTGAAAATTACCTATGCGAGCGCACCTTCGTAGTAAATTGCAATGACGGTGTCAAATCCAGAACAGGTCGAGTTGCTGCCGGTGTGCCCCAGGGCAGTGTTCTGGGTCCAATTTTGTACACAATATACTCCTCGGATATGCCCCTCCCATCGCTCACGAGACGCACATACCTTGCGCCCTGTCAAAGTCAAATGCTGTTATCAACATACGCCGACGATACAGTGATCATGTGTGCCTCTGCGCTTCCCTCGGGGGCTGTCAGACAGAACGAGGAATACCTTCTCCATTTCACAAAATGGGCAAAAAATGGTCCATTAGTATCAACGCCAACAAAACAGGCCATGTGCTCTACACACTGAGAAATCTGGATCAAACAGATAGCGAACGGTCACCACTACTAAATGGGCAAATGATACCAAGCAAAATCTCACAGACATACCTGGGAATCATACTGGACCGGAAACTCACCCTCAAACCACATGTCACTCACCTAAGTATCAAGCTGAGAGCAAGAGCATCCAAACTGATGTGGCTCCTCGGTCCCAACAGCAGACTGGCAAAGGACTGCAAAGCGGTACTCATCAAGCAGCTCATCATGCCAATCTGGCAATACGGTCTTCCTGTTTGGGGGGCGCTCACATCAGACACACAGTTACAACGCATTCAACGACTGCAAAATAAAATAATAAGAAAATCAGTTAATGCATCCTGGTACACCAGAAACGCAACAATACGGAGTACATACTGCTTTAAAACTGTTGACGAAGTCTTTCACCTGACAAGTGACCGCTTTGCAAACTCTTTGGCCAGACATGCAAACCCCGAGGCACGAAATCTGCTAGAGCACCCATTTGAGCCACAGCGCCTACTGAGGCCCCGCTACATGCAGCAATTACAACAACACATACGACCGCTTCAGAATCAACATGGACCGCAACAGCGCCAAGGACAGCCACCGTACACACAGCACACCGCTCACCAAGCACAACAGGCACAACAAAGAATGCAATTTAGAGAGCAACTTCCAACACTCCTTCGGCTTCAAGAAGAAGAGCTAGAGAAGCGAGAAAATGAGAGATTGGCCGAAATCCAGGCAAGGCAACAGCTCCAGCAATCAAATCGGCCGCCTCCTAGAAGATTCGGGGAGTCAAGAATAAATGCGTTAAGAAGAATGTATAGAAGCGGAGAAATCACCCGTGAAGAGGTAGTGGCAGATATCCAAGGCCAACCCCCAACAATCCAGCGATTAATCCTACCAGACTATGTGGACGAGAGGCAGCAGGATCATCAAACACAGCAAGCTCTGCCAATGCAGATTCAACAGGCACCATCAACGCAGCAACAACAGCAGCTAACAACATCAACTCAGGAGTCAGTAAACCTGCAGTCGCAGTCGCAGCTACAGCAGCCGCAACTTCAACAAAGCCAGCTAACGACGGTTGTCACCCAGGCCAGGCAACAGCTCCAGCAATCAAATCCGCCGACTCCTAGAAGATTTGGGGAGTCAAGAATAAATGCGTTAAGAAGAATGTATAGAAGCGGACAAATCACCCGTGAAGAGCTAGTGGCAGATATCCAAGGCCAACCCCCAACAATCCAGCGATTAATCCTACCAGACTATGTGGACGAGAGGCAGCAGGATCATCAAACACAGCATGCCCTGCCAATGCAGATTCAACAGGCTTCAGTAACGCCACAACAGCAGCTAACGACATCACCTCAGGAGACAGGAAACCTGCAACCGCTGACGCATCCACAGCAGCCGCAACTTCAACATAGCCAAATAAATACAGCCATCAGCCATGAAACACTGCTGGATCATGGCCTTCAGAGAGTCCGGATAACGTTGGAACGCGTTCTAGATGAAGACATGGAAGTCGCAAGCTCACAAGATGATCTGCCGGGTCAAATACTTAGTTTGGAATGAGCGACTGCATCAGCATCGTCTACCAAAACAAATATGCAATAGCTCAGCAGCTTCTTGTGGGCTCCCTCTAGCATTGACTCGCAACGGAACCGATTTAATACTTTGCCGCCAAGTCAGCTGACATGCAATTCCTCGGCAAGTTGTGGAGTGTGAGAGACGCCATTAGATGTTTCCAAACCATGACGCTGAAGTGTTGTCCTGCAACTAAAGGCACAATTTAAACACTGCCAAAATAAAGCTATAAATACATACACACCAATAAGACGATGCGCCAACGTCGGTCATCTGGGCCAAGTACTCAATTTGGAGTGAGTGACTGCCTCGGCATCGCCCATTCAAACAAAATGTACAACAGCTCAGTTGCCCCTTGTGGGTTCATACCTATCAGCCCGAATCGCAACCGGCCTGTTTGCAGGCCAACAAGTACAACGGAGCCGATTTAATACGTTGCTGGGACCGCCAAGTCAGCCGACATGCAACTTCTGGACAAGTTGTGGAGTGTGAGAGACGCCACTAGATGTTTTCAAACCATGACGCTGAAGTGCTGCAAATAAAGGCAGAAATTAAACACTGTTTGAATAAAGCTTTAAATACATACACACCAAGAAGACGATGAGCCCACGACGCCCAACTGGGCCAAATACTCAACTTGTAGTGAGCGATTGCTTCGGCATCGCCCACTCAAACAATTCCTGGTCAAACTGCATGGCGTGTGAGAGACGCCAATAGATGTTTCCAAACCACGACGCAGAAGTGCTGTCCTGCAAATAAAGGCACAAATTAAACACTGTTTAAATAAAGCTTTAAATACATACACACCAAGAACACGATGCGCCCACGACGGCCAACTGGGCCAAATACTCAATTTGGAGTGAGCAACGGCCTCGGCATCGCTCACTCAAACAAAATATGCAAAAGCTCAGCAGTTCCTTGTGGGCTCCACCTAGCATCCTGAATCGAAACCGGCCTGTTTGCAGGCCATCCAGTACAACGGAGCCGATTTAATACGCTGATGTGACCGCCAAGTCAACTGACATGTATTTCCTAGTCAAGCTGCGTGGCGTGTGAAAGACGCCAAGAGATGTTTCCAAACCACGACGCTGAAGTGCTGTCCTGCAAATAAATGCACATATTAAACACTGTTTAAATAAAGCTTTAAATACATACACACCAAGAAGACGATGCGCCCACGAAGGTCAACTGGGCCAAATACACAATTTGGAGTGAGCGACGGCTTCGGCATCGCCCACTCAAACAAAATATGAAATTGCTCAGCAGCTTCTTGGGGGCCCCATCCAGCATCCTGATTCGCCACCGGCCTGTTTCCAGGCCAGTCATTTCTATTGAACCGATTTAATGCGTTGCTGTGACCACCAAACTGTGTGGCGTGTGAGAGACGCCAACAGATGTTTCCAAACCAGGAAGCCAAAGTGCTGTCCTGCAAATAAAGGCATAAATTAAACAATGTTCAAATAAAGCATTAAATACATACACACCAAGAAGACGATGCACCCACGACGGTCAACTTGACCAAATACTCAATTTAAAGTGAGCGTCAGCTTCGGCATCGCCCATACAAACAATTTTTGGTCAAATTGCACGGTGTGTGAGAGACACCACTAGATGTTTCCAAACCACGACATTGAAGTGCTGTCCTGCAAATAAAGACGATGCGCCTACGACGGTCAACGGGGCCAAATACTCAATTTGGACGAGCGACTGCCTCGACATCGTCCATCCAAACAAAATATGAAATAGCACAGCAGCTTCTTGGGGGCCCTATCCAGCATCCTGAATCGCCACCGGCCTGTTTTCCAGGCCATCCATTACTACTGAGCCGATTTAATGCGCTGCTGTGACCGCCAAGTCCACTGACATGCAATTCCTAGACAAGATGATCTGCTCCACGACGGCCCACTGAGCCAAACCACCATTTGGCATGAGCGACGGTATAGCTCAGCAGCTTCATGTGGGCTCCACTTATTTCCTGAATTGCCCGAATGGCCGCCCATCATAAGCGTACCTGCAAGCTGAGTGAGATGCACGACGCGCGATAGCCGCCACAGAGGATGATGCCACTGCTTCAAGAAGACGCAGGTTTCCACGGCGATTTACTGGTCCATAACCCAGGAAACGCTGCCATTGATGCCGCTCCTAAAGATGAGTAATATAGGACGATAACTATCGTTGTAAATAAAAATACCAAAAATGCGTCTAGCCGATAAGTTAGTATATAAGAAAATACTGACACGCTGTAACAGGGCTGCAAAATGTTTTGCCCACAAATTATAAAACTTCTGTTGCCATTTAAATTTAAAATAAGTTGCTATGTTAAAGTAATGAGTTAAATTAAAAATAAAGATACCGTCAGTATCTTGCTGGCGGGCAAGTGGTTAAGATTAAAAAAGTGGTTAAGATTAAAAAAGTAAATGCTGCGCTCGGATGAGGAATACGATTCCTCTGACGCCTCCTTAATCTCGGTCGGCTACAACTTCGGTGATATAGCGAGATACGTCATGCCCAGTGCCAGTGAATCTGATAATTCCCAACTTGACAAATTAACGAAGGCACCCTTGACCGTGCCAGACGCTACTGCTCACGGTACTACCCGGCGACACTCCATGGATGCACTTGCTCCAGCCAATTCTAGTCAGGATGCTGCCCCATCGGCGGCAGATCCGACGAGAGCAAGCGGTGAGTACATAGTTTCACTCCTGTCCCAGTCCAACTCGGACCTGTCCACCAAGCCTATCCGCGGCTCACCCATGGATGTAACCATGTTTGACACCGAGGATGACGCCGCCCTTGCTGAAATGGATGCCCCGCCGAGCCCCCTGCAAACGACAGTAATGGAAAAAACCATTTGCCCAAAAATCTTTAAAAAAGAACAAGCAAAGAAAGTGCCGCCAAAACGCGCATCAGACGCCACTAACACCACAAAAAAAGGCGCCAATACATATAAAATCCAAAAGAAAAAAGCAAAAATCACTAACACAATCAAACGCAAAAGTAGCGGCACAATTCCCCGCCAAAAGAGAAATAAGAGGCACAAAAAGAATGACAAATGCCAACGAAATCGGTACACACATACTACAACAGTGTGCACAGCAAATACACACACAGGGCAAGGAAACTGCTTTATCGACAAGTGCCAATAAAAGCTGAAATGCACACACATACTACAGCACTGAAACTAAACGCTGCTTTACAGTCCTCATCTACCAATGCACGCATGAACGCCAACATAACTGGCACTCAGCAACAACAAGCAACACAGAATCAACAACAAGTTAAACCTTGGAAGCTACTTCTCCAGCAATGGAATCATAAGCGTACCTGCAAGCTGAGTGAGATGCACGACGCGCGATAGCCGCCACAGAGGATGATGCCACTGCTTCAAGAAGACGCAGGTTCCCACGGCGATTTACTGGTCCATAACCCAGGAAACGCTGCCATTGATGCCGCTCCTAAAGATGAGTAATATAGGACGATAACTATCGTTGTAAATAAAAATACCAAAAATGCGTCTAGCCGATAAGTTAGTATATAAGAAAATACTGACACGCTGTAACAGGGCTGCAAAATGTTTTGCCCACAAATTATAAAACTTCTGTTGCCATTTAAATTTAAAATAAGTTGCTATGTTAAAGTAATGAGTTAAATTAAAAATAAAGACACCGTCAGTATCTTGCTGGCGGGCAAGTGGTTAAGATTAAAAAAAAAGGGCAAGTGGTTAAGATTAAAAAAAAGTTAAGATTAAAAAAAAAAAAAAAGTAAATGCTGCGCTCGGATGAGGAATACGATTCCTCTGACGCCTCCTTAATCTCGGTCGGCTACAACTTCGGTGATATAGCGAGATACGTCATGCCCAGTGCCAGTGAATCTGATAATTCCCAACTTGACAAATTAACGACGGCACCCTTGACCGTGCCAGACGCTACTGCTCACGGTACTACCCGGCGACACTCCATGGATGCACTTGCTCCAGCCAATTCTAGTCAGGATGCTGCCCCATCGGCGGCAGATCCGACGAGAGCAAGCGGTGAGTACATAGTTTCACTCCTGTCCCAGTCCAATTCGGACCTGTCCACCAAGCCTATCCGCGGCTCACCCATGGATGTAACCATGTTTGACACCGAGGATGACGCCGCCCTTGCTGAAATGGATGCCCCGCCGAGCCCCCTGCAAACGACAGTAATGGAAAAAACCATTTGCCCAAAAATCTTTAAAAAAGAACAAGCAAAGAAAGTGCCGCCAAAACGCGCATTAGACGCCAGTAACACCACAAAAAAAGGCGCCAATACATATAAAATCCAAAAGAAAAAAGCAAAAATCACTAACACAATCAAACGCAAAAGTAGCGGCACATTCCCCGCCAAAAGAGAAATAAGAGGCACAAAAAGAATGACAAATGCCAACGAAATCGGTACACACATACTACAACAGTGTGCACAGCAAATACACACACAGGGCAAGGAAACTGCTTTATCGACAAGTGCCAATAAAAGCGGCACACACATACTACAGCAGGAACTAAACGCTGCTTTACAGTCCTCATCTACCAATGCACGCATGAACGCCAACATAACTGGCACTCAGCAACAACAAGCAACACAGCAGAAACCACTACAACAGCCAATACAGAATCAACAACAAGTTAAACCTTGGAAGCTACTTCTCCAGCAATGGAAAAACAATTCTATCCCTGTGTCAACAGCAACAACTACAACAACCACAACCAGAAGAAATCTGCTGCCATCTTTAATAAAATCGCCGCCAACACAGACGCTAACAATGACGGCAGAAACTACCAGCAACGACAAAGCAACATTGCTACAAAGCTGGCTATCTGGTGTGCCACCACTGCTGCCCAGCGAACTACCAAAGCCTCCACTAGTAACGATAAATACCGCCGCCACAACATGGCGATCCCCCCTGAAGAGAAGATGTGTGGACATGGACGAATCTGATGATGATCCCGCTCTCCAGGTGCTACCGCTAACAACGCCCATTTTTAAGAGTGGGTTCGCCATCAAGCTCCACCAGGAGGCACGCCGTCAACAAATGCTCCAAAGTGAGG
This sequence comes from Drosophila lacicola, assembly GCA_035045355.1. NCBI lineage: Eukaryota > Metazoa > Arthropoda > Insecta > Diptera > Drosophilidae > Drosophila > Drosophila lacicola. The sequence continues at coordinate 70,156 of JAWNPB010000122.1, read as the reverse complement.
CACAGCAGCAACATGGACAACAGGCAGCACAGCAAGGGCAATCACAAAAATGCCAGCATTCACAGCCGCATCAACAGCAGAATCAACAAAAATCGCAACAACATCAGCAATCAAAGGACGAGAGCCTGCAGCAGCAGTCGAAAGAGAATCTACCACAGCCACTACAGCAACAGACAATACAAAGCAAGAAAGTGCCTGCACTCTTCTTGCCGATGGTGCCCGCAATTATACCACTACTAGATAAACTGAAAAGCAATCCAGGTGTTGGAAAATTCTCGACAAAGGCAACATCTGGCAGCGGATTACGTGTCCAATGTGAAGATCTGGTCACGCAGAACGCAATCCTGACCACCCTGGCCGAAGAAGGCACTCATCTGCATACGCACCAACTGCGCAGCGAAAAGGGATATCGCATAATCTTGCGCCATATCCATCACACTACTCCCTGTGAATGGTTAGCGGCCAAGCTAGAACAACTGGGCTTTGTCGCTCGATTCATCCGAGTCATAAAACACCGGTTTACAGGCAGGCCGCTGAATATATTCGAAATCGAACTGCAGACCAAAGCGGATGGGAGCCATGAAGGCATCCTCAACCTGAAAGAGCTGGGCAGCCAATCAGTCGCGGTCGAGCGGCAAGTCAAACCTCGTGATCCAGTGCAGTGCCATCGGTGCCAGGCCTTTGGCCACACGAAAAATTACTGCAGGCGGCCTTTCGTCTGCATGAAATGCGCAGGTGAGCACATGTCAACTGCATGCACCAAACCCAGACAGGTGGAGCCTAAGTGCGCAAATTGCAAGGGCAATCATATAAGCTGCTATAAAGGCTGCCCTGCCTACAAAAACGCACGCAGCAAACTAAGGGCAAACCGAGTCATGGCCGATGATAAAAAACAGCGGCAAGAACGTGAGCAGAGGCAGCAGCCACAGCCAGATATCCAGCATCCACAGCAGATAAAACCAGCACAGCAGCAGTCAAGAGCATTAAAACAGCCAGGAGTCGCTAAGCTATCCTACAGTCAGGTCGTGCGTAACGGCAGCGCTGCCGGTCGCGTACGTAACCCGGCCGAAAGACACTTGGCCACTTTCCAGCAGCAACTACGTTTGGAACAACAGCAAAATCAACAACCAAATCCTCCCACGAGGGAACAGCAGGTCTCAGCAACAAATAATGCCAGTACACCGAATCCAGCTGAAAGATCCAGCAACATGTCCCACAGCCGGGTTGTGTCCACAGTCCGCAAACATAACCCGAAAAAAAAGCATCTAGGAACACTCCAGCGGCCACTTCGCAGACGGCAGGATCAACAACAACATCGTTCGAACAATTCCAGGAAGCCAGCAACATCAACAATTAACAAGCCAGCTACTCCAACCAATCGTGCCAAGTTGACGCACGGCCAAGTCGACTACAGCGCTTCCTTGCGCAATTCGTTTGGAAGTTATTTGGCCACTTCACAACAGCATCAATGGGATGAACAGCAGCAGCAGGCAGGACATCAATCATCAATGTCCAAAAGCACTATATTCCAGACATTAGAGCAAAACATGGCAATGTTCAGTCGCATGGAAAAAAGAATAGACACTTTATTAAATGTCCTTTTGCAATTCATTACCATCCATAATAAAAACAATATAACAAATACCAATAATCATGTGTTGCCAAACATAGCCCAACAACAAACAGACAGCAAAGCAGCCCAAATGGACTGCTCTATGGAAGCTGCCATCGCCAATGACGTCACTAAATATGTATAGTCGTACCCACAGCAGTACCGACTCTCAATTTACCATAGCTACTACTTCCTCAGCTGAAAATGTCCACAACATTGCGCCAATCAGTACAGCAAATCCACATGTGACCATCCACAGTAGCGGCCAGAATAGCAACCCATTTAAAATTGCTTTCTGGAATGCATGTGGTATAGGCAACAAAATGACAGAGCTAGAGCTGTACATGCGACGCGAGTCCATCCAAATTATGATGGTCATCGAAACTCGGGTTCCATCTGACGCCAGCATACTAAGCATGGCCGGCTACCACACATACAGTGCAACCAACCCACACATGCATCGGAGAGGTGGGGTCGCTATCTTTGTACGAAACGACATCAGGCATGCCGCCCTTCATCCAATATCCGAGAACTTCCTCCAGATTATGCCTGTTGCCTTACTTCCTGAAAATGAGAATAAAAGGGAAATAATTATAATTGCGCCAATATACTGCCCCCCAGTGTTTAAATGGTCAGTCGAACACTTCACAAAACTGTTCAGACATTTTGACAAAATCACAGACTTGGCTTCATCTAACTTTCTCCTCTGCGGTGACTGGAATGCCCAGCACTCATGGTGGGGAAATCCGCGCGCCTGTCACAGAGGCAAAGCGCTCTTTGAAGCAATTCACACGCAAAGTCGATATAATGTTCTGGCCACCGGCGGAGCGACGCACTACCCGTACGATAGAAGGAAAAGACCATCAGCAATTGACCTCGCAGTCTACGGCGGGCTAGATAGCAATCGACTTCGAATCCACTCCTCTACGGACTTGGACTCGGACCACCTGCCCCTAAGAGTTGATCTGATCACTAATAAAAATCGAATCTTTACAACTCATACTGGAAATCACAGACTGCTACCTAATGGGGCCAATACGCATCGATTTCAGGAGCTCCTTGACCAGCAAATCCACCTAAACACCGAGATCCGCAGTGGCCTGGATATCGACGATGCAGTGAACATCTTCGTACGCAACGTCCAAATAGCGGCAGATGCAGCAGCACACAGGCAGACAGGAAACCAGCTTAGCCACCGGGGCCACCGCAGGCACGATCTTGAACTGGACGAGCCGACCAGAAGACTATTATGGGAGAAACAGAGATGCAAGCAGATTTTAATGGCGACACGAACTCCAGAGGCAAGGCAACAATATAGGTCTGCACAAAATAAGTTGAAGAAGGCACTAATCCAGCTGAAAAACAAGAATATTAATAAAATGCTTGTGGATATTGACACCCATGATCGATACGCTATGCAAAAGCTATGGCGACTTACCAACAAGCTAAAAAAACAGCCGCAGCCAAATTGGCCAATAAAAATTATACAGGCTAATGTCGGCAATGGGGGCGCGAGGCGTGCGACAAACTCAAACGCAATATGGACGAAAACTACTGCCGAAAAAGCGGAGGCTTTCGTCGCCCACCTTGAAGAAAGATTCAGCCCAAATTTCTCTAATTCGTCTGAGGAGCGTGCAGAAATTCGCCAGGAATGGAGACAACTGAAGCAGCAGAAACTCCAGCAGCAGCAAACAGACCAGGAGCTACAGCAGACAATCAGGCCAATCACGCTCAATGAACTAAAGCTAGAAATTGATGCACTAGTGTTAACAAAGTCGCCTGGAGAAGATAAAATAGATAATAGAATTATCCAACTTTTACCGCAAAAAGCGCTGTTATACTTACTGCTAATTTACAACTCTAGTCTCAGGTTAGGGCATTTCCCAAACAAATGGAAACATGCTGGCATAACTATGATTCCCAAGCCTGGTAAAAACACAGCTGAAGCAACATCATATCGCCCAATCAGCCTCTTATCGGGCCTATCAAAGATCTTCGAGAAGCTCTTAATGACAAGGCTCTTCGAAGTCCAGGATTTTGCCAGGGCAATGCCAAGCCATCAATTTGGCTTCAGGCGAGAACACGGCACTGAGCAGCAACTGGCCCGCGTTACGCAATTTATATTACGCGCATACGAAGAGCGACAGTTCTGCTCAGCGGTCTATATAGATATCTCAGAAGCCTTTGACCGCGTGTGGCATGACGGCCTGCTGAACAAGTTAATAAAATTGTTACCATTAAACCTTTATACGATACTTGAAAATTACCTATGCGAGCGCACCTTCGTAGTAAATTGCAATGACGGTGTCAAATCCAGAACAGGTCGAGTTGCTGCCGGTGTGCCCCAGGGCAGTGTTCTGGGTCCAATTTTGTACACAATATACTCCTCGGATATGCCCCTCCCATCGCTCACGAGACGCACATACCTTGCGCCCTGTCAAAGTCAAATGCTGTTATCAACATACGCTGACGATACAGTGATCATGTGTGCCTCTGCGCTTCCCTCGGGGGCTGTCAGACAGAACGAGGAATACCTTCTCCATTTCACAAAATGGGCAAAAAAATGGTCCATTAGTATCAACGCCAACAAAACAGGCCATGTGCTCTACACACTGAGAAATCTGGATCAAACAGATAGCGAACGGTCACCACTACTAAATGGGCAAATGATACCAAGCAAAATCTCACAGACATACCTGGGAATCATACTGGACCGGAAACTCATCCTCAAACCACATGTCACTCACCTAAGTATCAAGCTGAGAGCAAGAACATCCAAACTGATGTGGCTCCTCGGTCCCAACAGCAGACTGGCAAAGGACTGCAAAGCGGTACTCATCAAGCAGCTCATCATGCCAATCTGGCAATACGGTCTTCCTGTTTGGGGGGCGCTCACATCAGACACACAGTTACAACGCATTCAACGACTGCAAAATAAAATAATAAGAAAATCAGTTAATGCGTCCTGGTACACCAGAAACGCAACAATACGGAGTACATACTGCTTTAAAACTGTTGACGAAGTCTTTCACCTGACAAGTGACCGCTTTGCAAACTCTTTGGCCAGACATGCAAACCCCGAGGCACGAAATCTGCTAGAGCACCCATTTGAGCCACAGCGCCTACTGAGGCCCCGCTACATGCAGCAATTACAACAACACATACGACCGCTTCAGAATCAACATGGACCGCAACAGCGCCAAGGACAGCCACCGTACACACAGCACACCGCTCACCAAGCACAACAGGCACAACAAAGAATGCAATTTAGAGAGCAACTTCCAACACTCCTTCGGCTTCAAGAAGAAGAGCTAGAGAAGCGAGAAAATGAGAGATTGGCCGAAATCCAGGCAAGGCAACAGCTCCAGCAATCAAATCGGCCGCCTCCTAGAAGATTCGGGGAGTCAAGAATAAATGCGTTAAGAAGAATGTATAGAAGCGGAGAAATCACCCGTGAAGAGGTAGTGGCAGATATCCAAGGCCAACCCCCAACAATCCAGCGATTAATCCTACCAGACTATGTGGACGAGAGGCAGCAGGATCATCAAACACAGCAAGCTCTGCCAATGCAGATTCAACAGGCACCATCAACGCAGCAACAACAGCAGCTAACAACATCAACTCAGGAGTCAGTAAACCTGCAGTCGCAGTCGCAGCTACAGCAGCCGCAACTTCAACAAAGCCAGCTAACGACGGTTGTCACCCAGGCCAGGCAACAGCTCCAGCAATCAAATCCGCCGACTCCTAGAAGATTTGGGGAGTCAAGAATAAATGCGTTAAGAAGAATGTATAGAAGCGGACAAATCACCCGTGAAGAGCTAGTGGCAGATATCCAAGGCCAACCCCCAACAATCCAGCGATTAATCCTACCAGACTATGTGGACGAGAGGCAGCAGGATCATCAAACACAGCATGGCATTGGCAGGGATGCAGATTCAACAGGCATCAGTAACGCCACAACAGCAGCTAACGACATCACCTCAGGAGACAGGAAACCTGCAACCGCTGACGCATCCACAGCAGCCGCAACTTCAACATAGCCAAATAAATACAGCCATCAGCCATGAAACACTGCTGGATCATGGCCTTCAGAGAGTCCGGATAACGTTGGAACGCGTTCTAGATGAAGACATGGAAGTCGCAAGCTCACAAGATGATCTGCCGGGTCAAATACTTAGTTTGGAATGAGCGACTGCATCAGCATCGTCTACCAAAACAAATATGCAATAGCTCAGCAGCTTCTTGTGGGCTCCCTCTAGCATTGACTCGCAACGGAACCGATTTAATACTTTGCCGCCAAGTCAGCTGACATGCAATTCCTCGACAAGTTGTGGAGTGTGAGAGACGCCATTAGATGTTTCCAAACCATGACGCTGAAGTGTTGTCCTGCAACTAAAGGCACAATTTAAACACTGCCAAAATAAAGCTATAAATACATACAATAAGACGATGCGCCAACGTCGGTCATCTGGGCCAAGTACTCAATTTGGAGTGAGTGACTGCCTCGGCATCGCCCATTCAAACAAAATGTACAACAGCTCAGTTGCCCCTTGTGGGTTCATACCTATCAGCCCGAATCGCAACCGGCCTGTTTGCAGGCCAACAAGTACAACGGAGCCGATTTAATACGTTGCTGGGACCGCCAAGTCAGCCGACATGCAACTTCTGGACAAGTTGTGGAGTGTGAGAGACGCCACTAGATGTTTTCAAACCATGACGCTGAAGTGCTGCAAATAAAGGCAGAAATTAAACACTGTTTGAATAAAGCTTTAAATACATACACACCAAGAAGACGATGAGCCCACGACGCCCAACTGGGCCAAATACTCAACTGCATGGCGTGTGAGAGACGCCAATAGAGGTTTCCAAACCACGACGCAGAAGTGCTGTCCTGCAAATAAAGGCACAAATTAAACACTGTTTAAATAAAGCTTTAAATACATACACACCAAGAACACGATGCGCCCACGACGGCCAACTGGGCCAAATACTCAATTTGGAGTGAGCGAGTGCCTCGGCATCATTCACTCAAACAAAATATACAGCAGCTCAGCAGTTCCTTGTGGGCTCCACCTAGCATCCTGAATCGAAACCGGCCTGTTTGCAGGCCATCAAGTACAACGGAGCCGATTTAATACTGTAGTGCGTATATGCCCGTACAGAATACCCTGTATACAAATATAAAGTATGCAGCACTTTGTTGCATACAATAACAATAATAACGTATACTAGCCCAGAGCCAGCTTATGTATTGGCTCGGTCTCAGATTACGCAGCGCGGTTCACTAGCCTCACTAGCTGACCGTTTATGCTTACGCTGCAGATCCCACGCTCCGTCTGAGCGCATTCCGTGAGCAATATATATGCTCACTAATACACGCATATGCGAGCTACTCACTCTCCCTCTCTTTGTAGCTGTTAACGAATAACAGCATAAGAATATATGTATATCCATAGGCTAAGCTCTCATGGTAAAAACTGAATAAAATCATTATTAATATCCAAGCTAACCAGCACTGACGTGCTGCTCTAATTATTTCCAAACGTATAAAAGATATCCATTATCACATGGCGACCGTGACAGTGGTTTGCCGTTCGTGTCAAACAAAAAACAGAAAAAACATTTGAAATCACGACTGAATTTATGTGAACTTGCACTAAAAACCAAAATCAACTAAAATGAATTAATATGAAATATGAAATATAAGAACAACAAATACTTGATGTAAAATTCAATTCGAGGGCAAATTGAAAGCAGTGCTAAAACGCAAAGCCACGCCCACAAAATATTTAAAAAAAAAAAAAAACAAAAAACAAAAATTTAACAACAACAAAAGAAAATTAACAGAGGAGACAGACGTGCAAACCAAAGACAGCCTGTGCGATGACCAGCACCGGCACCACCTGAGCCCATAGGCCCCGGACAGCAGCAGCAGATACCAAAAGTGTGAAAGGCAGTCCGCCCTTTGCACCAACGCAGGAAGTAAATGAGCAACGTTGGACTGGAAGAAGCTGCTCCTGTTGAGCAAAGGGATGCACCCAGCCTGCAAGAGGCTTTAGAGGTGTACCCCAACGATGGACCACGCCCACTCACAATAGCTGAGTACCGGGCACGACAACAGAAGAAAGAAACGAAGAAAACTAAACGAAGCGGAAGAAGGATCAAACTGCTCCAACAGAGAAGACTCCTACAGGATCTCATCAAGACAGCGACAACGCCCCAGGAGAAAAAGGAACAACTAAAGAATCTCGAAATCATCGAGAAACAACTTCGTACTGGTGCGAAGCAACGCAATAAGGGCTGCAAAACTGCCAATGCCTAAATTGCCTTTAAATATAAATTCTAATTCAAGCCGATGCGCGAAAGCGCTGCTTGAAAAATACTAAAATCTGTTAGGCTTTTACTAACACATACGGTTGGACTATTAATTGTATAAATAAAAATTGTCAGCCAACCGTATGCCCTAACTAACTCAAATTTTTCCTTTCGTAAATCAGTCTATAATGAATTATGACAGAAACTAAAAAATTAAAATAGATTCATATCATATCAGTTAAAAAAAAAAATATATATATATATATATATATGTCTAATTGTACATAAATACAAAAGACTAAATTAACTTTGAGAATATACAAGAATTTAAAATTGAAAAAAAAAAAAGGAAATTGATAAGTAATAATTCGTTCATTTTTAGGTAATTCAAAATTTTGTTTGATCAAGAATTAGCATGATTGAGGACACTATTAACAAAGTATATAACGATTATACTGACTTTCGTATGCGAGCCATACAAATTTTGCAAAGGCATAGAGAATTCATATCAGTATATGAGTTCGAATCCGAATATATAGAAACATTCGGCACAGTGACAAGTCCACTCTATTCATGTTCTAAAATAGAGAGCGGAATAATCTTGTCTACACTACCCTTCGTCAAAATAAAGACAATTATTGACGAGCATCCGATTCTAGGGCAGACAACAATTGTCTTAGTACGTCTGCATAGGTAGTTTTCAAATCAAAAAAGCAAAAGTACTTATATATACATTATGGGAGGAAAACAATCAAAGGCAGCTGATAACACTGCCAATGTAGTTAACGTAGTAGAAGTCGTAGACACCACTCCCCATTTGCAGTTAACAAACATACTGCTAATAATACTCATTGTAATAGCCTCAGTGAACATCCTTCTGAAGATTTATCTTCTTCACAAAAAATCACTGAGGAAGCGTTACATGAGTCGAGCCAACGACTTAGACAAGGTCTAAGCCACTGCTTAAATAAAATATTTAAGTAGCGGAAGTTTACATGGACTGGTCTCAAATAGTAGAAAAGATAAAGCAGCATAGGGAAAATTTCAATAAATCATATAAGTGCCTAAATAAGAGCGCACCAATTTTGCAACCGACCATAATTAAACACACTGAGATTCTTGTATATGAATACAATGAAATCAGGAGTTTAATTAAGGAGTGGCAGCATAAATTCACAAGTTTACACAGAGTCCAAACTTCAGACGTTTTACAACGTCTAAGGGATAACCTGGTAAGCTTGAACGAAAAGTATAATCTCCAGCTTTATTTACCATCGGCGTTAAACACGCCGGTAACATTTGATAAGTCACTACTGACAAACGACCCAGTAGAAGACACAAAATTAGTAAACATGGCACAAACAGTTGTAGAATTTATCAAGCTAGCCACAGCTCTGATACCAGAGTTTGACGGTAAGCCGGAAAATCTACAAAGTTTTCTAGATTCTTTGAATCTTTTAGAAACATTAAAAGGCACACATGAGCCAACAGCCATAAGCCTTATAAAAACTAAGCTAAAAGGCCATGCTAGAAATTTAATAAGTAATGAGCAGACAATTGCTGCAATCATTACGCAACTATCAAATGCAGTAAAAGGAGAATCGGTAGAAGTTATATCTGCTAAGCTTCTTAATCTGCAACAGAAAAATAAAACGGCTAACCAATACACCCAAGAGGTGGAAAAACTGGTAAAGGCCCTTGAAGGAGCCTATATCAGTGAAGGTCTAAGCCAACCCCTAGCAAACAAATACAGCACTACAACAGCTGTAAAAGCCATGACACAAAATTGTTCAATTGATAAGGTAAAACTTATCATGCAGGCAGGCACATTCAATAACATGAATGATGCCATTTCCAAATTTGTCAATAGTTGCACAGAAGCAACCGGACAATCAAATACTATTCTATATTACCAAAATTACTATCCTCGTGGTGGAAACCGCGGAAGAGGTAATTATAGAGGCCGTAACTATAAAAGAGGCGGCCAAGGGTATAATAACAACAACAACTCTAGAGGTGGCTCGAACAGAGGCGGCTCAAATAGAGGTAATAATAGAAGTAATAATCAAGTACGAGTAACACAAAGTAGTTCGGAAAACCAGCAAGCCCCCTTGAGCAACAATACATAAAAGTTTTTAATATAAATCTAAATCTCAGCAGCATAATTAAAATAGAGAATCAAAAAAATAATAAACCATTAACATTACTAATAGATACAGGAGCTAGTATATCAATTCTAAAAGATAATAGCATATGTTCTGAAATTAATCAAACCTTCAAAACAAATATAACAGGAATTGGTCAGGGAACAATTCAATCAATTGGACTAGCAACAATTGATTTACTCTTCGATTATTTCATAATCAGTCATGACTTCCAAATAGTTAATAATGAATTCCCCGTACCGTGCGACGGAATCTTGGGACTTGACTTCATTCGAAAATTCGATTGCATATTAGATTATCAAAACGATGAATTAATACTAAAACTACAATCACTTAAATTCCAAATACATGTGCCACTCTTACACAATGTTATCGACAATTCAATATTATTGCCAGCAAGGTCGGAAGTAGTGAGAAAAATCACACTTCAGACAAATGAAGATGCTGTTTTAGTACCAAATCAGGAAATTCATCCTGGGGTATTTATAGCTAACAGCATCGTAAAAACCAATAGTGCAATAGTTCGTATTTTAAATACAACAAATAATAATATAAATATCGAAAATCCTAGCATTGAATTTGAATCAATAGAAAATTACGAAATTAAATCGTTCAATAAAAACCAAACCAATAGAACTAATGAAGTCTTAAACAAATTAAAATTCCCAGACCATGTGAAAACAAAACTTACTGAAATATGCACCAAATACAGTGACATATTTGGTTTAGAATCAGAAGCAATTTCGAGTAACAACTTTTACAAACAAAAATTAAGATTAGCAGACAAAACTCCAGTATACATTAAAAACTATAGAAATGCGGAAACAGAAAAACCAGAAATAAACAGACAAGTAGAAAAATTGATTAAAGATGGTATAGTCGAACCATCTATATCAGAATATAATAGCCCACTTCTCTTAGTTCCTAAGAAATCACCCCCAAATTCAAAAGAAAAAAAATGGCGTCTAGTAGTGGATTATAGGCAAGTAAATAAAAAACTTCTAGCAGATAAATATCCATTACCTAGAATAGAAGAAATCCTAGATCAATTAGGAAGAGCGAAATATTTTTCGTGTCTAGACCTAATGTCTGGCTTCCATCAAATTGAACTAGAAGAAAAGTCTAGAAATATAACATCTTTTTCCACGAGCACTGGCTCATATCGCTTCACGCGATTACCATACGGCCTTAAAGTAGCCCCAAATTCATTTATGAGAATGATGCAACTTGCATTTTCTGGTCTAGAACCATCGCAAGCATTCCTTTATATGGATGATTTAGTTGTAATTGGCTGTTCTGAAAAGCACATGTTCAAAAATCTTACAAGCATATTCGAGCTTTGTAGAAAACACAACCTTAAACTAAATCCAGAGAAATGTTCATTCTTTATGCACGAGGTAACATACCTTGGCCATAAATGTACGGACCATGGCATCCTTCCGGATGATAAAAAATATGATGTAATTAAAAATTATCCAACTCCAACAGATCCGGATAGTGCACGACGTTTCGTCGCTTTTTGTAATTACTATAGAAGATTCATTAATAACTTCGCACAATACTCACGTCACTTGACAAGACTGTGCAAGAAAAATGTCCAATTCAAATGGACTCAAGAATGTGAAGAATCATTCCAATATCTTAAAAAAGCATTAATGAAGCCAACATTATTGCAATACCCTGACTTCAGCAAAGAATTTTGCATAACCACAGACGCAAGTAAACATGCATGTGGTGCTGTACTATCCCAAGAGTACAACGGTGTACAATTACCAATTGCATACGCATCCCGAGCTTTCACACAGGGAGAAAGCAATAAATCAACTACAGAGCAGGAATTAGCTGCTATCCATTGGGCAATAAAACACTTCAGACCATATGTTTATGGAAGGCATTTCTTAGTTAAAACAGACCATAGACCCTTAACATATTTGTTTTCGATGAAAAATCCCACATCAAAATTAACCAGAATGAGACTAGACTTAGAAGAATACCAATTCACAGTAGAATACCTCAAGGGGAAAGATAACCATGTAGCGGATGCAATTTCCCGCATAAGCATAGAGACACTAATTGACATGAATAGGAAAATATTAATGGTTCAAACAAGATCATCAAAAAGACAGGAAAACATCTGCGCAGATGAAAAAATAAAATTGCAAAAAGATCAAAAAGATCTAAAAGAGCCCAATGTCTATGAAGTCGTTAGAAATAACGACGTAAAGAAATTTGTGAAACTAAAATTCGGTAAAATAAATTGTTTACTTAAAAGAGGAAAACGAATCATTTCACAATTTTCAGTTAATGATTTGCATTCCAATGAAAAATTCGATTTAGGTCAATTTTTTCAAAGGCTTAATTCAGAAGCCGGAATACATAAAATTACTAACTTACAGTTGTCACCAAATGAACAAATTTTCGAATTTGTATCATTAAATGAATTTAAAAATATGGGCAATAAATATTTAAATACATTAAAAGTAGCGCTACTTACAAAAGTGACACAAATAGACAAAAATGACGAAAGTCAAATAAAAGCAATACTGTCGAAATATCATGATGATCCTATAGAGGGAGGCCATACAGGGATTACGCGTACCTTGTTAAAAATTAAGAAATACTTTTACTGGCCCCAAATGACCAAGACTATTACAAAGTATGTGAAAACTTGTGCGAAATGCCAAAGATCAAAAGTAACAACACATACAAAAACTCCTTTAACAATTACAGAAACCCCAATCAATGCTTTTGATAGAGTAATAGTAGACACCATCGGTCCACTACCAAAATCAGAGCAAGGCAACGAATATGCAGTTACACTGATATGTGACTTAACAAAATATCTAGTTGCCATACCTATTCCAAACAAAAGTGCAAAAGTCGTAGCTAAAGCTATATTTGAAGATTTTATTCTGAAATACGGTCCAATGAAGACGTTCATTACGGACATGGGTACAGAATATAAAAATTCAGTTATAGAAGATTTATGTAAGTACCTTGGTATCAAAAACATAACTTCAACAGCACACCACCACCAGACAGTTGGGACAATAGAACGAAGTCATCGAACTTTCAATGAATACATTCGTTCATACATCTCTGCAGACAAATCTGATTGGGATGTCTGGATTCAATATTTCACTTATTGCTTCAACACGACACCATCAGCAACGCATGAGTATTGTCCATACGAACTAGTATTTGGCAGACTACCAAAACAGTTCATAGATTTAAACAATACTAATTACATAGATCCTATTTATAATTTAGATGACTATTCTAAGGAAATAAAGTTTAGATTACAAATAGCATACAAAAGAGCTAGAATTATGTTAGAAAAAGCCAAGGCTAATAGGAAATCATCATATGATGAAAGAACAAAAAATTTTGAATTAAAAGTAGGAGATAAAGTACTTATAAGAAACGAAACAGGGCACAAATTAGACCCAGTATATTTAGGACCATATATAGTAGAGAAAATAGAAGATAAGGACAACATTTTTATTAAAGATAGTAAAGATAAAAAACAAAAAGTTCATAAGAATAGATTAAAAATTTTTAATTCTTAATAATCCAAATTCTCTTTATGAATTCGAATTCCAAAAAAAAAAAAATACACAAAAAAAAATAAAATAAAATAAATATATATGACGGCCTGATCAACCGAACAAAAAAAAAAAAAAAAATTTTTTGCAAATAAACGAAATATTACAATAAAACGTATCTTGAAACAAAATTGTTATAACTTTAATACTTTTGTATTTTTATATTCCAACATTTTTAAATTTCTTGTCATATTCAAAACAAAAAAAAAATTTTTAATTTTTATAAAAACGAGAAAGAAGTGCTATCTTCGGCACACCGAAGATTTAATACCCTTGCAGACCCAACCTTTTCAAAATGCTTATAGTGCTTTGCCCGTATCTAAGAAGCACAGGGAAAATAGTTAATGCCGAGTATGGTTAAGATATCATGAAAAACAAAACAGGTTTCCGTACAAAAACTTAATTTTCGACCGATCGTTCCTATGGCAGCTATATGATATAGTAGCCCGATGTGAATAAGATTTTGCATAAGTGGAGGGAGCATAGTAAAACTAATAAATGCCGAGTTTGGTCAAGATATCTTGAAAAACATAAAAATTTTCCATACAAAAACTTAATTTTCGACCGATCGTTCCTATGGCAGCTATATGATATAGTTGTCCGATCTTAATAGGATTTTGCATATATATGGGGAGCGTAGTAAAACTAATAAATACCGAGTTTGGTCAAGATGTCTTGAAACACATAAAAATTTTCCATACAAAAACTTAATTTTCGACCGATCTTTCCTATGGCAGCTATATGATATAGTTGTCCGATCTTAATAGGATTTTGCATACATATGGGGAGCGTAGTAAAACTAATAAGTACCGAGTTTGGTCAAGATATCTTGAAAAACATAAAAATTTTCCATACAAAAACTTAATTTTCGACCGATCGTTCCTATGGCAGCTATATGATATAGTTGCCCGATCTGAATAGAATTTTGCATATATATGGGGAGCTTAGTAAAACTAATAAGTACCGAGTTTGGTCAAGATATCTTAAAAAAACACAAAAATTTTCCATACAAAAACGTAATTTTCGACCGATCGTTCCTATGGCAGCTATATGATATAGTTGTCCGATCTTAATAGGATTTTGCATATATATGGGGAACGTAGTAAAACTAATAAATACCAAGTTTAGTAAAGCTAACTTTATAAACAAAAATGTTTTTCATACAAGAACCTACTTTTCGACCGATCGTTCCTATGGCAGCTATATGATATAGTGGTCCGATCCAGCTGGTTTTGACATATGAACTGCGTGCAACAGAAAGAGGGATTTCTGCAAAGTTTCATAAAGATAGCTTTAAAACTGAGAGACTAGTTCGCATAGAAACAGACAGACGGACAGACGGACAGACGGACAGCCGGACAGACGGACAGACGGACATGGCTATATCAACTCGGCTGTTGATACTGATCAAGAATATATATACTTTATGGGGTCGGAGATGTCTCCTTCTATGCGTTACACATTTCACGACAAAATTATAATACCCTCTGCAATGGTATAAAAAAAAAAAATATAAAAACCTTAATAATTAAGTTCATTTAATAACTACACATTCATAATGTTACGTTATTTCTCTAAAAGGGGAGGTGTAGTGCGTATATGCCCATACAGAATACCCTGTATTCAAATATAAAGTATGCAGCACTTTGTTGCATACAATAACAATAATAACGTAAACAAGCCCAGAGCCAGCTTATGTATTGGCTCGGTCTCAGATTACGCAGCGCGGTTCACTAGCCTCACTAGCTGACCGTTTATGCTTACGCTGCAGATCCCACGCTCCGTCTGAGCGCATTTCGTGAGCAATATATATGCTCACTAATACACGCATATGCGAGCTACTCACTCTCCCTCTCTTTGTAGCTGTTAACGGATAACAGCATAAGAATATATGTATATCCATAGGCTAAGCTCTCATGGTAAAAACTGAATAAAATTATTATGAACATTCAAGCTAACCAGCACTGACGTGCTTCTACAATTCTTTCCAAACTGATAAAGATATTTATATCACAATAGTGTTATTTCTGTGTCACAGTGACAACTGTGACAGTTACAAAAAAATATCAGTGACAAATAACAGCGACTGTTACTTGACTTTTAGGCGCGAAGTTTTTTTTTAAATATATATAAATAAACCAACTAAAATGTAATATTGTAATGCTCTATAACAATTTATTATACCCTTGCAGAGGGTATTATAATTTTGTCGTGAAATGTGTAACGCATAGAAGGAGACATCTCCGACCCCATAAAGTATATATATTCTTGATCAGTATCAACAGCCGAGTTGATATAGCCATGTCCGTCTGTCCGTCTGTCCGTCTGTCTGTTTCTATGCGAACTAGTCTCTCAGTTTTAAAGCTATCTTTATGAAACTTTGCAGAAGTCCCTCTTTCTGTTGCACGCAGCTCATATGTCAAAACCAGCTGGATCGGACCACTATATCATATAGCTGCCATAGGAACGATCGGTCGAAAAGTAGGTTCTTGTATGAAAAACATTTTTGTTTATAAAGTTAGCTTTACTAAACTTGGTATTTATTAGTTTTACTACGTTCCCCATATATATGCAAAATCCTATTAAGATCGGACAACTATATCATATAGCTGCCATAGGAACGATCGGTCGAAAATTACGTTTTTGTATGGAAAATTTTTGTGTTTTTTAAGATATCTAGACCAAACTCGGTACTTATTAGTTTTACTAAGCTCCCCATATATATGCAAAATTATATTCAGATCGGGCAACTATATCATATAGCTGCCATAGGAACGATCGGTCGAAAATTAAGTTTTTGTATGGAAAATTTTTATGTTTTTCAAGATATCTTGACCAAACTCGGTACTTATTAGTTTTACTACGCTCCCCATATATATGCAAAATCCTATTAAGATCGGACAACTATATCATATAGCTGCCATAGGAAAGATCGGTCGAAAATTAAGTTTTTGTATGGAAAATTTTTATGTGTTTCAAGACATCTTGACCAAACTCGGTATTTATTAGTTTTACTACGCTCCCCATATATATGCAAAATCCTATTAAGATCGGACAACTATATCATATAGCTGCCATAGGAACGATCGGTCGAAAATTATGCTGTTGTATGGAATTTTTTTTGTTTTTCAAGATATCTTGACCAAACTCGGCATTTATTAGTTTTACTATGCTCCCTCCACTTATGCAAAATCTTATTCACATCGGGCTACTATATCATATAGCTGCCATAGGAACGATCGGTCGAAAATTAAGTTGTTGTACGGAAACCTGTTTTGTTTTTCATGATATCTTAACCATACTCGGCATTAACTATTTTCCCTGTGCTTCTTAGATACGGGCAAAGCACTATAAGCATTTTGAAAAGGTTGGGTCTGCAAGGGTATTAAATCTTCGGTGTGCCGAAGATAGCACTTCTTTCTCGTTTTTTTATTATATTAAATTTAAATATTATTATATATAAAGCTAAAAAAGTTTTCGTTGGCATTTAAAATAGCAGCATCTGGACCCTATCGTCACTTAATCGAGTTCTGCGATCTGACAATAAAAGGCCAGCTTGAGAAAAGAGACGCTCACATGGCACTGAAGAACCTAAGCAGCAAAGCTTTTGCCGCGCGACAGACATAAGGTTGGGGAATTGGTAACCATTTTGTTTCCACCAATCCATGGGGTCCTTCTCGTGGCTCAAAAAATCCTCTTCTAAATAGCGATCAATTTCAATAATCGCTTTTGAAAGAGGTGACTTTTTTGGCCTGGGTGCCTGTGGAATTGCGCTAAAGAGACTATATGAAACCTCTTCAGAGTTGTCTTCAATCTGGCTCTGTTCGATCGCAGGTGGTGCATTTTTCTCCTTAAAGGAAGAAATTAAAAGTTTTGCAAGAGTAGATTTAACTCTCTCCGCCGTGCTCGGATCCTTGAAATAAATAGATTTGTATCTTGGATCTAACAATGTTGCAGTCGATAACGTGTTGCTTTGCTCCAAGCTACCCAGTCGCCTATTCATTCCATCAATAAGGGAGTTAATAACCTACAATATACAATTAAAAAATCTGAGCATATTATAAAAAAGTACCATACAAACATACCTTTACAATGCTATCAGGGAAATCAAGCTTTTTAAATCTATCCAATACTTTGAAAATCTCAGCAGTGATTGGAATTGCCAGAGATCCAGAGCAATATTTTTGGCCACTTATCTTTTTAGTTGCTTCTTCAAAAGGCCGCAAAATAAAAACAACTTGTTTGATTATAGCCCAGTCACTGCTTTTAATAGCAGGCAAGGCCTTATCGCATAGTGCCATTGTGCTTTTCACAGCATCCTCAGTCTTTAGGAAGAAAATGTAAGATATTAATTTAATAAGGATAAGATATTAATATATAAAACTAAATACACAACAAACAACATAATGTACATTTAAAAAACGTTCCAGCATATAAAATGTGGAATTTCACCTGGTTTCAATGCTTTGTATTAAGCGCAAAGGCTCGATTCCGTCGTTACGCTGGTACGCCAAGAATTTGTTGTTTGCTGTAGAGCTTTTTTTAAAATGGCTTACAATGCGTTTGACGTTTTCAATAATATCTTGCACAGTCTCATTTTTTAGTGCGTCCTTTACCACCAAGTTGATCGAGTGCGCCAAACAACCAAAATGTTTCCATTTTACATGGTCAATTATGGCACTTTTTATATTTGAAGCATTCTCTGATACAGCAAATACAATTTTATCAAAAATATTTCAGGTCTTGGTAATATTTTCCAAAGCTTCAGCCAGATTGATTGCAGTATGTGCTTCAGTTAACGGGCTACATTCAAGGAACACTGATTTTAGCTCAAAACTCTTATTTACAAAGTGGACAGTGATTCCAATAAAACTTTGATTGCTTCGGGACGTCCAGCAGTCTGTAGTCAGGCAAAAGTACTCCTCATTGGAAAGTAATTTTTGGACTCTCAGCTTACACTCTTCATAAAGAGCCGGAATCATGGTGCGCGACATTTTATGGCGACTTGGCAGCTCATATTTTGGGTTAAGCACACCAATAAGTTTGCGAAATCCTTGGTCGTCCAACATGTTGAATGGCTGCAAGTCTTTATAAAACATTTGGCATAAAATGGAATCTATGTATTGCCAAATAGAGCTTTGATTGTTGGTTGACGACACATTTGCTCTTGCTCTGCACAATCGTCTTCCTCCTTGTTTCCGGATCTTCATTTTCTTCATTTGAATTGATTTGAATCATTTCGAACGCAGGATTTGCTGTTGCAGCTACATTTGCCTTCTAATAAATATATTTTTGAAAATGCTTTTATAATAAGTTAACAAAATAAACATGTGCGCAAGTACGTACCTTTTTTGGCACAACACATGTTGGATGCTTGCGCATAATGTGTTTGTGCAAATTACTCGTTGACGGCTTATAGGAGTAGTTTTAATTGCAAATATTGCATTTTGCAAATTTGTCATCGACAGCCTTAAATAGGGACCAAATTTCACTCGTTTTTTTTATCCATTTTAAGATAAGGTAAAAACGTACGCGCAAATCAAAACGGTTTTTGTAAGTGAGGCCGTATAGTTGGCCTGTGACAGAGTACTCAGCTTCTCGAAGAGTACGAAAGTAACAACCTGAGTACAGGCCTGTGACACAGTACTCAGCTTCTCGTCTAGTACGAAAGGAACAACCTGAGTACAGGCCTGTGACAGAGTACTCAGCTTCTCGAAGAGTACGAAAGTAACAACCTGAGTACAGGCCTGTGACACAGTACTCAGCTTCTCGTCTAGTACGAAAGGAACAACCTGAGTACAGGCCTGTGACAGAGTACTCAGCTTCTCGAAGAGTACGAAAGGAACAACCTGAGTACAAATCGGACAAGACAGCAACCATAAAAATACAAAAACGGTGCAAGTCTTTGATAAGACAGCAACCATAAAAATTAAAAAACTGCAAGTTTTTGATATTTATTAAAAAGTATATCTTCGTGTAAAGTGTATACAAATTGCCAGAGATCCAGAGCAATATTTTTGGCCACTTATCTTTTTAGTTGCTTCTTCAAAAGGCCGCAAAATAAAAACAACTTGTTTGATTATAGCCCAGTCACTGCTTTTAATAGCAGGCAAGGCCTTATCGCATAGTGCCATTGTGCTTTTCACAGCATCCTCAGTCTTTAGGAAGAAAATGTAAGATATTAATTTAATAAGGATAAGATATTAATATATAAAACTAAATACACAACAAACAACATAATGTACATTTAAAAAACGTTCCAGCATATAAAATGTGGAATTTCACCTGGTTTCAATGCTTTGGATGCTTGCGCATAATGTGTTTGTGCAAATTACTCGTTGACGTCTTATAGGAGTACTTTTAATTGCAAATATTGCATTTTGCAAATTTGTCGTCGACAGCCTTAAATAGGGACCAAATTTCACTCGTTTTTTTATCCATTTTAAGATAAGGTAAAAACGTACGCGCAAATCAAAACGGTTTTTGTAAGTGAGGCCGTATAGTTGGCCTGTGACAGAGTACTCAGCTTCTCGAAGAGAACGAAAGTAACAACCTGAGTACAGGCCTGTGACACAGTACTCAGCTTCTCGTCTAGTACGAAAGGAACAACCTGAGTACAGGCCTGTGACAGAGTACTCAGCTTCTCGAAGAGTACGAAAGTAACAACCTGAGTACAGGCCTGTGACACAGTACTCAGCTTCTCGTCTAGTACGAAAGGAACAACCTGAGTACAGGCCTGTGACAGAGTACTCAGCTTCTCGAAGAGTACGAAAGGAACAACCTGAGTACAAATCGGACAAGACAGCAACCATAAAAATACAAAAACGGTGCAAGTCTTTGATAAGACAGCAACCATAAAAATTAAAAAACTGCAAGTTTTTGATATTTATTAAAAAGTATATCTTCGTGTAAAGTGTATACAAATTTCGCCATCAACAATGAACCAGTCATTTGTTATATCGTCGCAATAATCTCTTAGTGAAATTTTCGGTGTCAATCTTTTGAGTAAACAACGTCCATCAAGTAGACCCTTGCTTTACTATCCGTGCACGACACAGGATAATTTTTTGTCGCTGTTACTTTTGAAAAGTGTAACAGCAGTAACTAGTTACTTTTGAATACTTGTTACTTGTAACGGGTTGAGTAAATATCGCTCATCCCTAGTTCGAGCTGGGCCTTGTGCTCCGGGGTGCTTGTGTATTTGGCCTCCGGTTCGGCTAGCCGAGCCCATATTTTAGCGGAATGCGAACGCCAGGACACGAAGCTTGCCAAACGTCGACGCAAGTCTTCAACCCGGCCCAACTGGCTCAGCCCGAACTCGTGAGTAATCGCCTCCAGTTCCTCCTTCCGTCGCGAGTGGATCCACCGTACGCCCACCCCTGGATCCTGACACTCACCCGTTTCCATCCTTTCGTACGTAACCTTTTACTGAAATTACCTTTTCCTCTTCTGGTCCACGTGACTCCTTTCAGATATCCAGTCTTTCTCGACCGCCTCGTTTTAATTACTTCCTTCTGGTTTTTCGAATTTATTATACCCTTGCAGAGGGTATTATAATTTTGTCGTGAAATGTGTAACGCATAGAAGGAGACATCTCCGACCCCATAAAGTATATATATTCTTGATCAGTATCAACAGCCGAGTTGATATAGCCATGTCCGTCTGTCCGTCTGTCCGTCTGTCTGTTTCTATGCGAACTAGTCTCTCAGTTTTAAAGCTATCTTTATGAAACTTTGCAGAAGTCCCTCTTTCTGTTGCACGCAGCTCATATGTCAAAACCAGCTGGATCGGACCACTATATCATATAGCTGCCATAGGAACGATCGGTCGAAAAGTAGGTTCTTGTATGGAAAACATTTTTGTTTATAAAGTTATCTCTACTAAACTTGGTATTTATTAGTTTTACTACGTTCCCCATATATATGCAAAATCCTATTAAGATCGGACAACTATATCATATAGCTGCCATAGGAACGATCGGTCGAAAATTAAGTTTTTGTATGGAAAATTTTTATGTGTTTCAAGATATCTTGACCAAACTCGGTATTTATTAGTTTTACTACGCTCCCCATATATATGCAAAATCCTATTAAGATCGGACAACTATATCATATAGCTGCCATAGGAACGATCGGTCGAAAATTATGCTGTTGTATGGAATTTTTTTTTGTTTTTCAAGATATCTTGACCAAACTCGGCATTTATTAGTTTTACTATGCTCCCTCCACTTATGCAAAATCTTATTCACATCGGGCTACTATATCATATAGCTGCCATAGGAACGATCGGTCGAAAATTAAGTTGTTGTACGGAAACCTGTTTTGTTTTTCATGATATCTTAACCATACTCGGCATTAACTATTTTCCCTGTGCTTCTTAGATACGGGCAAAGCACTATAAGCATTTTGAAAAGGTTGGGTCTGCAAGGGTATTAAATCTTCGGTGTGCCGAAGATAGCACTTCTTTCTCGTTTTTTTATTATATTAAATTTAAATATTATTATATATAAAGCTAAAAAAGTTTTCGTTGGCATTTAAAATAGCAGCATCTGGACCCTATCGTCACTTAATCGAGTTCTGCGATCTGACAATAAAAGGCCAGCTTGAGAAAAGAGACGCTCACATGGCACTGAAGAACCTAAGCAGCAAAGCTTTTGCCGCGCGACAGACATAAGGTTGGGGAATTGGTAACCATTTTGTTTCCACCAATCCATGGGGTCCTTCTCGTGGCTCAAAAAATCCTCTTCTAAATAGCGATCAATTTCAATAATCGCTTTTGAAAGAGGTGACTTTTTTGGCCTGGGTGCCTGTGGAATTGCGCTAAAGAGACTATATGAAACCTCTTCAGAGTTGTCTTCAATCTGGCTCTGTTCGATCGCAGGTGGTGCATTTTTCTCCTTAAAGGAAGAAATTAAAAGTTTTGCAAGAGTAGATTTAACTCTCTCCGCCGTGCTCGGATCCTTGAAATAAATAGATTTGTATCTTGGATCTAACAATGTTGCAGTCGATAACGTGTTGCTTTGCTCCAAGCTACCCAGTCGCCTATTCATTCCATCAATAAGGGAGTTAATAACCTACAATATACAATTAAAAAATCTGAGCATATTATAAAAAAGTACCATACAAACATACCTTTACAATGCTATCAGGGAAATCAAGCTTTTTAAATCTATCCAATACTTTGAAAATCTCAGCAGTGATTGGAATTGCCAGAGATCCAGAGCAATATTTTTGGCCACTTATCTTTTTTAGTTGCTTCTTCAAAAGGCCGCAAAATAAAAACAACTTGTTTGATTATAGCCCAGTCACTGCTTTTAATAGCAGGCAAGGCCTTATCGCATAGTGCCATTGTGCTTTTCACAGCATCCTCAGTCTTTAGGAAGAAAATGTAAGATATTAATTTAATAAGGATAAGATATTAATATATAAAACTAAATACACAACAAACAACATAATGTACATTTAAAAAACGTTCCAGCATATAAAATGTGGAATTTCACCTGGTTTCAATGCTTTGTATTAAGCGCAAAGGCTCGATTCCGTCGTTACGCTGGTACGCCAAGAATTTGTTGTTTGCTGTAGAGCTTTTTTTAAAATGGCTTACAATGCGTTTGACGTTTTCAATAATATCTTGCACAGTCTCATTTTTTAGTGCGTCCTTTACCACCAAGTTGATCGAGTGCGCCAAACAACCAAAATGTTTCCATTTTACATGGTCAATTATGGCACTTTTTATATTTGAAGCATTCTCTGATACAGCAAATACAATTTTATCAAAAATATTTCAGGTCTTGGTAATATTTTCCAAAGCTTCAGCCAGATTGATTGCAGTATGTGCTTCAGTTAACGGGCTACATTCAAGGAACACTGATTTTAGCTCAAAACTCTTATTTACAAAGTGGACAGTGATTCCAATAAAACTTTGATTGCTTCGGGACGTCCAGCAGTCTGTAGTCAGGCAAAAGTACTCCTCATTGGAAAGTAATTTTTGGACTCTCAGCTTACACTCTTCATAAAGAGCCGGAATCATGGTGCGCGACATTTTATGGCGACTTGGCAGCTCATATTTTGGGTTAAGCACACCAATAAGTTTGCGAAATCCTTGGTCGTCCAACATGTTGAATGGCTGCAAGTCTTTATAAAACATTTGGCATAAAATGGAATCTATGTATTGCCAAATAGAGCTTTGATTGTTGGTTGACGACACATTTGCTCTTGCTCTGCACAATCGTCTTCCTCCTTGTTTCCGGATCTTCATTTTCTTCATTTGAATTGATTTGAATCATTTCGAACGCAGGATTTGCTGTTGCAGCTACATTTGCCTTCTAATAAATATATTTTTGAAAATGCTTTTATAATAAGTTAACAAAATAAACATGTGCGCAAGTACGTACCTTTTTTGGCACAACACATGTTGGATGCTTGCGCATAATGTGTTTGTGCAAATTACTCGTTGACGGCTTATAGGAGTAGTTTTAATTGCAAATATTGCATTTTGCAAATTTGTCATCGACAGCCTTAAATAGGGACCAAATTTCACTCGTTTTTTTTATCCATTTTAAGATAAGGTAAAAACGTACGCGCAAATCAAAACGGTTTTTGTAAGTGAGGCCGTATAGTTGGCCTGTGACAGAGTACTCAGCTTCTCGAAGAGTACGAAAGTAACAACCTGAGTACAGGCCTGTGACACAGTACTCAGCTTCTCGTCTAGTACGAAAGGAACAACCTGAGTACAGGCCTGTGACAGAGTACTCAGCTTCTCGAAGAGTACGAAAGTAACAACCTGAGTACAGGCCTGTGACACAGTACTCAGCTTCTCGTCTAGTACGAAAGGAACAACCTGAGTACAGGCCTGTGACAGAGTACTCAGCTTCTCGAAGAGTACGAAAGGAACAACCTGAGTACAAATCGGACAAGACAGCAACCATAAAAATACAAAAACGGTGCAAGTCTTTGATAAGACAGCAACCATAAAAATTAAAAAACTGCAAGTTTTTGATATTTATTAAAAAGTATATCTTCGTGTAAAGTGTATACAAATTGCCAGAGATCCAGAGCAATATTTTTGGCCACTTATCTTTTTAGTTGCTTCTTCAAAAGGCCGCAAAATAAAAACAACTTGTTTGATTATAGCCCAGTCACTGCTTTTAATAGCAGGCAAGGCCTTATCGCATAGTGCCATTGTGCTTTTCACAGCATCCTCAGTCTTTAGGAAGAAAATGTAAGATATTAATTTAATAAGGATAAGATATTAATATATAAAACTAAATACACAACAAACAACATAATGTACATTTAAAAAACGTTCCAGCATATAAAATGTGGAATTTCACCTGGTTTCAATGCTTTGGATGCTTGCGCATAATGTGTTTGTGCAAATTACTCGTTGACGTCTTATAGGAGTACTTTTAATTGCAAATATTGCATTTTGCAAATTTGTCGTCGACAGCCTTAAATAGGGACCAAATTTCACTCGTTTTTTTATCCATTTTAAGATAAGGTAAAAACGTACGCGCAAATCAAAACGGTTTTTGTAAGTGAGGCCGTATAGTTGGCCTGTGACAGAGTACTCAGCTTCTCGAGGAGAACGAAAGTAACAACCTGAGTACAGGCCTGTGACACAGTACTCAGCTTCTCGTCTAGTACGAAAGGAACAACCTGAGTACAGGCCTGTGACAGAGTACTCAGCTTCTCGAAGAGTACGAAAGTAACAACCTGAGTACAGGCCTGTGACACAGTACTCAGCTTCTCGTCTAGTACGAAAGGAACAACCTGAGTACAGGCCTGTGACAGAGTACTCAGCTTCTCGAAGAGTACGAAAGGAACAACCTGAGTACAAATCGGACAAGACAGCAACCATAAAAATACAAAAACGGTGCAAGTCTTTGATAAGACAGCAACCATAAAAATTAAAAAACTGCAAGTTTTTGATATTTATTAAAAAGTATATCTTCGTGTAAAGTGTATACAAATTTCGCCATCAACAATGAACCAGTCATTTGTTATATCGTCGCAATAATCTCTTAGTGAAATTTTCGGTGTCAATCTTTTGAGTAAACAACGTCCATCAAGTAGACCCTTGCTTTACTATCCGTGCACGACACAGGATAATTTTTTGTCGCTGTTACTTTTGAAAAGTGTAACAGCAGTAACTAGTTACTTTTGAATACTTGTTACTTGTAACGGGTTGAGTAAATATCGCTCATCCCTAGTTCGAGCTGGGCCTTGTGCTCCGGGGTGCTTGTGTATTTGGCCTCCGGTTCGGCTAGCCGAGCCCATATTTTAGCGGAATGCGAACGCCAGGACACGAAGCTTGCCAAACGTCGACGCAAGTCTTCAACCCGGCCCAACTGGCTCAGCCCGAACTCGTGAGTAATCGCCTCCAGTTCCTCCTTCCGTCGCGAGTGGATCCACCGTACGCCCACCCCTGGATCCTGACACTCACCCGTTTCCATCCTTTCGTACGTAACCTTTTACTGAAATTACCTTTTCCTCTTCTGGTCCACGTGACTCCTTTCAGATATCCAGTCTTTCTCGACCGCCTCGTTTTAATTACTTCCTTCTGGTTTTTCGAATTTATTATACCCTTGCAGAGGGTATTATAATTTTGTCGTGAAATGTGTAACGCATAGAAGGAGACATCTCCGACCCCATAAAGTATATATATTCTTGATCAGTATCAACAGCCGAGTTGATATAGCCATGTCCGTCTGTCCGTCTGTCCGTCTGTCTGTTTCTATGCGAACTAGTCTCTCAGTTTTAAAGCTATCTTTATGAAACTTTGCAGAAGTCCCTCTTTCTGTTGCACGCAGCTCATATGTCAAAACCAGCTGGATCGGACCACTATATCATATAGCTGCCATAGGAACGATCGGTCGAAAAGTAGGTTCTTGTATGGAAAACATTTTTGTTTATAAAGTTATCTCTACTAAACTTGGTATTTATTAGTTTTACTACGTTCCCCATATATATGCAAAATCCTATTAAGATCGGACAACTATATCATATAGCTGCCATAGGAACGATCGGTCGAAAATTAAGTTTTTGTATGGAAAATTTTTATGTGTTTCAAGATATCTTGACCAAACTCGGTATTTATTAGTTTTACTACGCTCCCCATATATATGCAAAATCCTATTAAGATCGGACAACTATATCATATAGCTGCCATAGGAACGATCGGTCGAAAATTATGCTGTTGTATGGAATTTTTTTTTGTTTTTCAAGATATCTTGACCAAACTCGGCATTTATTAGTTTTACTATGCTCCCTCCACTTATGCAAAATCTTATTCACATCGGGCTACTATATCATATAGCTGCCATAGGAACGATCGGTCGAAAATTAAGTTGTTGTACGGAAACCTGTTTTGTTTTTCATGATATCTTAACCATACTCGGCATTAACTATTTTCCCTGTGCTTCTTAGATACGGGCAAAGCACTATAAGCATTTTGAAAAGGTTGGGTCTGCAAGGGTATTAAATCTTCGGTGTGCCGAAGATAGCACTTCTTTCTCGTTTTTATTGTATTTGTTTATGATTATTTATAATTATTTTATTTCATTTTGTTTTTTTTCCGTTTATTTGAATCACGTTAATTTTTAATTTATTTTATTTCAATTAATTTTATTTTTATTTATTTTATTTTCATTTATTTAAATTTTTAATTTACTTTTATTTTAAATTATTTTATTTAATTTTATTTTAGATATGTTAATATTTCATTAATTTAATTTTAATTTGTTAATTTATATTAATTTTCATTATTATCTATTTTCACTTATTATACCCTTGCAGAGGGTATTATAATTTTGTCGTGAAATGTGTAACGCATAGAAGGAGACATCTCCGACCCCATAAAGTATATATATTCTTGATCAGTATCAACAGCCGAGTTGATATAGCCATGTCCGTCTGTCCGTCTGTCTGTTTCTATGCGAACTAGTCTCTCAGTTTTAAAGCTATCTTTATGAAACTTTGCAGAAGTCCCTCTTTCTGTTGCACGCAGCTCATATGTCAAAACCAGCTGGATCGGACCACTATATCATATAGCTGCCATAGGAACAATCGGTCGAAAAGTAGGTTCTTGTATGAAAAACATTTTTGTTTATAAAGTTATCTTTACTAAACTTGGTATTTATTAGTTTTACTACGTTCCCCATATATACGCAAAATCCTATTAAGATCGGACAACTATATCATATAGCTGCCATAGGAACGATCGGTCGAAAATTAAATTTTTCAAGATATCTTGACCAAACTCGGTACTTATTAGTTTTACTAAGCTCCCCATATATATGCAAAATTCTATTCAGATCGGGCAACTATATCATATAGCTGCCATAGGAAAGATCGGTCGAAAATTAAGTTTTTGTATGGAAAATTTTTATGTGTTTCAAGATATCTTGACCAAACTCGGTATTTATTAGTTTTACTACGCTCCCCATATATATGCAAAATCCTATTAAGATCGGACAACTATATCATATAGCTGCCATAGGAACGATCGGTCGAAAATTATGCTGTTGTATGGAATTTTTTTTTGTTTTTCAAGATATCTTGACCAAACTTGGCATTTATTAGTTTTACTATGCTCCCTCCACTTATGCAAAATCTTATTCACATCGGGCTACTATATCATATAGCTGCCATAGGAACGATCGGTCGAAAATTAAGTTGTTGTACGGAAACCTGTTTTGTTTTTCATGGTATCTTAACCATACTCGGCATTAACTATTTTCCCTGTGCTTCTTAGATACGGGCAAAGCACTATAAGCATTTTGAAAATGTTGGGTCTGCAAGGGTATTAAATCTTCGGTGTGCCGAAGATAGCACTTCTTTCTCGTTTTAATTAATTTTATTTTATCGAGCCAGAACACCACCATTGGCCGCACAAAAAAATAGTCGCACTTTTAGTTGACCACCCTAAAAGTGACGCTGCGTACCGGCCTCGACCCGCGGTACCCTTTTGCTACACGCGTCCACTCTTTGACCGTGGTTCTATGTTACTGCACTGTGGTCACTTTCACTCAGTTATTAATTATTTATTATTAGTTTTCATTAGTTGTTGTTATATTTTGAACCGGTGATCACAAGAAAATATAAGAAAAACGTTCACCCTTGTTACTCACTTTGTCTTAAATGTTCACCATTTTTTCTTTCACAGATTAGTTTGTTCACAGAAATAAATATTATTCGTCACTACAGCTCCAAAGTCCATATTCCACTTTGAATCCACTTTATTGTTCACTTCTTTTCCCGTCGCGCTTACGGATCGCGCAAATTTCGACGCGTACCGAGGGATTGCCCCATGGTGGGCCTTCGCAGCTGTCCCGTTGGCGCGCGCTCTGCCGACTCTCGGCTTATGCGTATGAACGTATACTTGTATGCGCGCACACACGCTAGCGCGCTCGCAGCTAACTCGCTCGCTCAGCGAGAAGTTTTATGCTCGTTGCTCGTTAGTTTTCGTTGCTCGTTAGTTTTCGAGTCGCTTCTTTGTCTTTTCGCGTTGTCCCCACTTGTTTGCCTGCACGTGTGCGTTTGCTGCTGACACCCCTGTGGGACTTTCTATGCTCCTTTTTCCTATGCCGCGGGCAGCTAACTTCTCAGTTACTTTTGCCGCCTTGGTCTTAACTCACCTTGGAGCCACTTTCATGGGCTTTTAGGCCATGTTAGTGCCACGGCCCTTCACGCCTAGGGTCCCTGCTCGGGCGCTACTTGTAAAGTAGCTTCTTGGCCGGGGTGATTTCTCAGTCTTACCCAGGCCCACTCTACAAGAAATTTGTAGTTTGCCGAGATGCGAAGCTGAAAAGGGGGGTAAGAGTGGTTACTAATTCTGTTAAGGAAAAAGGGGAGCCGCTGGGATCGCTCCGCTGCGGTTAGGTTAGAGTCGGTCTGCGTGATGGGTGCTGCTGGGATCGCTCCGCCGCAAACGAAAGCCTGAAAATTCACAATTTCTATACAGACAATAGCCTTGCTGCACCGTCAATTCTAGGTACATAGTTCCTACCTAACCTGGCAGCTAACTCGCGGTCCCTAAATCCTGTCCTTGTCGGTTTCAAAGTGAAGTTGCTGATCGGCGGCAGCAGCTCACGACCCTCTTTTCGCCCTGCGGCGAAAATCCTCTCTATATGCTTGGCTCTCTTTTCCTCCTAATAATATCAACAGAGTTGCAAGTGATTCGATTGTGGTCGCAATCGGACTCTTTTAATTTAGTAAGCATACTCTTAACCGATAACTGACTTCATTTACTACATTTTTGCTCTTAACTTATGATTACAATATATTATTACTTCATCTTTTTTCTTAGCCTATGATTATGACATCTTATTATTTCATTTTTTTTCGTTCTCTTAATCTATGATTATATATATATATTCGTGCGCGGGCCTCATTGTGACTCCGCGTCACAAGCCTCTAGTGCATGCTTGACTACCCGGTGGACTTTCTAAAGCCAAACTGATGGTCCGGGAGGGACCAGGCGCGTGACCTCGTCGAGCTCCAGAAGATGACTTAGCAGGAGTCGCTCAAAGACTTTTGCGAGCGTCGGCAGCAGGCTTATAGGGCGGTAAGATTCCAGCTGTGTGAGCTGCTTACCGGTTTTAGCGATCATGACAATCTTCGCATGTTTCCATTGCTTCGGGAAGTGCCCAAGCCTGAGCATGGAGTTGAAAATTGTCGCGAGCGCCATGACTCATGTGCGTGGGAGAGCCTTGGCTGCTCTGTTGTCCATTACAGCGCATTCAGGGGTCTTCTTCAGCTCGAGCGTTTTCAGCTGTGTTCCAATTTCCGCGGGGGAAATGCTCCTTATTGGAAGAGTCATCTGCAGTGGCGCATCAAGCGACTCAGCCACTTTACGGCGTTGTGCAACATCAGCAAAATGGAATGCCGTGAAGGTCGCCTCCAGATAGTCAGCAAACGCATTGGCCTTCTCCTCGTCCGATCGGAGCCAGAGGCCAGAGTGGTCCCTGATCGGGGAGGTAGACTGTTTGCCTTTTAATGCTTCCGGTGAGCTTCCACACTGAAAAAGTGCTGTTGCCGTCATGCCCAGCTGTTACCAGGAAGCTGTCTAGGTTTTCCCTTCGGGTCCTAGCCAGCAGTCGTCGGAGCCGGTTGGACGCGCTGACCATTTCCGCCTTGGCATCTCCGTTGCGGATGTACAGCCTTCTTAGACGTCTTTTGTCGGCGAGGAGACTCCTGGCTTCTGGGTTCAGTAGGCAGCTTCTGAAGATGAGAGTGCGAGGCGGAGTTTGCGGGGCTTCACGTCTGGCAGCTTCCGTATTTATAGCGACGTTGAGCTCTATGGTGTCCTCGAGGCAGGTCCGGTATACGTCCAAGTTAGAGCGCGGCGGGAGCATTTTGCGGATTCCGAATACCCACTTGGGAGTCTCCTCTAGCTCAATCATTAATGGGAGGTGATCCGAGGTCAGGTCCAGGGGACTTCTTATTCTAAGCTGTTCCTGTCTGAATCTCTTGTAGAGCCCGAAGTCAAGTGCACTTGGTGTTACAGTAGCCCTATATGGGTAGCACGTTACCTCTCCAGTGGCTATAACTTCGATGCCTTCGGTCTCAGAGAAGAGCGTTCTCCCTCGGGGACACATCTGGTAGTTTCCCCACTAGCGATGTTTGGTTCCAGTCTTCTCCTGCCAGGAATTTTGGGCCGAGCTGGTCGAAAAGGGCTTGAAAGTGTGCCCCAGTCACTCTCAAGGCCAGGGGGCAGTATACAGAGGCGAGGTTGAAGTCGCCTTTGCCGGATCCGAATTGGATAGCAGCAGCTTGTATATGCCAGTGGCAGGACGACTCAAGTGGGTGGTGGGACAAGGACGACCTGATCAGTATTGCTGCTCTTCCATGATGGCTGTTGTCTGGATGGTTGGCGGTGTGGAGAGTGTGGCCTGGCACTCTGAGCGTGATACGAGAGTAGAAATGAGTCTCCGTGAGCAGAAACACATCGATGTGTTGGCGTTCCACAGTGCTACCCTAAGGAAGTTCATTTAAGACACTGTTTTTTTTTTTTTAGCGCTAGTATGTATTAGCGCTTGCGGAAGGTTCTCTACGAGAGATATTACTTTATCGATCGTGGCGAACAGTTGCTTCAACCTGAGCTCGAAGGCTGAGTTGGGACTGCTTTCGGCAACAGGATGGGATCGACTGGGAATGCTGGCTGTGTTCCTTCTGCGATACGATGGGCAGGCTCTGCGCTCGGAGGGCTGGCTACCGCGCAGGACGCTGGCAAAGGATTGTTGTCCGGGAACGAAGCTGCGTGCAGGAGGGGCTGTTTGGGGGCGGCGAACCCTGGAGCGGCTTGCATCTTTGCCATTTACCTTGTGCTGTTTTTTTCGCTGGAAAGCATACTGCAGGTACTTCTTGCAGCCCTTGAAGTTTGCTGCGTGTGATTCGCGACAGTAGTAGCAACATCGATCCTTATCCTTGCCAAGTGTGCACTCGCTTGTTGA
This sequence comes from Drosophila lacicola, assembly GCA_035045355.1. Taxonomy (NCBI): domain Eukaryota; kingdom Metazoa; phylum Arthropoda; class Insecta; order Diptera; family Drosophilidae; genus Drosophila; species Drosophila lacicola. The sequence continues at coordinate 38,005 of JAWNPB010000122.1, read as the reverse complement.
ATGGTTGTCCCCACACTCCTTGCACACGTAGTATCTCGAGCAGTAGGACTTGGTGTGCCCGTACTCCTGGCATCTGTTGCATTGCACTGGGCCCGACGTCTTGCAAGGCTTCTCCCACGATACTTTGTGCCTGCATAATACTGTTATGGGCTTGATTAGATTGTTATTGTCTGCCTTCCTCAGGTCAACAAATCTCATGTTGAGAGGTTCGTCATTGACTCTGCTACGCGTTGTGTATATGCGGACAACATGGTGCCCCTTGTCTGCCAATTGCGCTGAAAAATCTTCGGTTGGGACCTCGTGGTGGATATTTCTCAGTACTATGCGGTATGGACGGTCCTCTGTCAGCTGGTGGTGGTGGAACATGCAACCGTTCTCGCGAAGGTGCCTTGCCAACTCTCGGTAATCGTCCGAGCTGCGGCACTGGACGATGCTGTCGCCAGAATTGAGTGCTCTCGTGGTGTAGGTGTCCGCGCTTAGGATGCTGTCTTGTTCCTTGCAGAACGTGGTGAAGCTGACGATGTCTGGCACAGTAGAGGCAGGGCGCTCATTAGGAGGCGCCATCTGGGTGGGTTGCAGGCGCGTGGCAGGCTTCTGATCTGCCGTTTGTTGCCTGCTAGCCCTTGCGCGTGCTGCGTGCGATGTGAATGGTCTACCATTTACGTCCTCATTAGTGGCTTTCGTGTTGGTAGTTATCTCTACCTCAGTGTCCATATCGCTTTCCTCTTTGTCACAGAGGGCCGAGAACCGATTTTGGGTGCCTTTCTTGGTTTCGGTGGTGCTCGCCTTCTTTCGAACAATACGGGGCGACAGTGTGCCACCTTCTCTTTTTTAGGGGCCCCCATTTTAGGCTCGAAATTTTGCTTTTGGTACTTGACTGCACACTTAGGCGGGTAATTGTTCAAAAGGAGAGACGGGGTACTGGGGCTCTGGAAGCTGATGCCATGTGCGAGGGACGACGTGACCGTGGTCGTTCCTAGGCAGCAGGCAGTTGTGGTGATGCAAGACGTAGTGGGCAGCGTAGTGCCCCCGCACAGCGTGATGTATGGCGGTAGAACATTTTCCACAGGGCTATATATGGAAGACGCAGGATAGTCTGGGATAAGTTGATTTGGGTTGTTGGACGCCATTAGGTTAATTATTTACCAGTATTTTTAAAGCTTCACTTAGTTACAAAAATCTCGAGTATTTTTGTAAAAATTGACTTTCGTGAATAGCAGGCGAAACGGTGACTGGAAAGTGTCAGCACTGTCACGGGCAGTGACTGACTTGCCAGCACTGGCTGCCCTCCTATTGGCTAGTGCTTTGTTTGTGTTAGTGAGACTTGGCAAAAGCTCTCTCACGAAAGCTCCGCTCACTCACACTCACACACACACACTACGGCTGAGTTTGGGCCCATTGAGTAATAAAGAGACAGAGCTGAAGACTCACTCCGAGCTTTTTTACCGTTTTAAAAATCGCGCGCAGTCGATCGAGTTGTGCCGCAAACGTTCGATGCCTTCGGTCTCAGAGAAGAGCGTTCTCCCTCGGGGACACATCTGGTAGTTTCCCCACTAGCGATATTTGGTTCCAGTCTTCTCCTGCCAGGAATTTTGGGCCGAGCTGGTCGAAAAGGGCTTGAAAGTGTGCCTCAGTCACTCTCAAGGCCAGGGGGCAGTATACAGAGGCGAGGTTGAAGTCGCCTCTGCCGGATCCGAATTGGATAGCAGCAGCTTGTATATGCCCGTGGCAGGACGACTCAAGTGGGTGGTGGGACAAGGACGACCTGATCAGTATTGCTGCTCTTCCATGATGGCTGTTGTCTGGATGGTTGGCGGTGTGGAGAGTGTGGCCTGGCACTCTGAGCGTGATACGAGAGTAGAAATGAGTCTCCGTGAGCAGAAACACATCGATGTGTTGGCGTTCCACAGTGCTACCCTAAGGAAGTTCATTTAAGACACTGTTTTTTTTTTTTAGCGCTAGTATGTATTAGCGCTTGCGGAAGGTTCTCTACGAGAGATATTACTTTATCGATCGTGGCGAACAGTTGCTTCAACCTGAGCTCGAAGGCTGAGTTGGGACTGCTTTCGGCAACAGGATGGGATCGACTGGGAATGCTGCCTGTGTTCCTTCTGCGATACGATGGGCAGGCTCTGCGCTCGGAGGGCTGGCTACCGCGCAGGACGCTGGCAAAGGATTGTTGTCCGGGAACGAAGCTGCGTGCAGGAGGGGCTTTTTGGGGGCGGCGAACCCTGGAGCGGCTTGCATCTTCGCCATTTACCTTGTGCTGTTTTTTTCGCTGGAAAGCATACTGCAGGTACTTCTTGCAGCCCTTGAAGTTTGCTGCGTGTGATTCGCGACAGTAGTAGCAACATCGATCCTTATCCTTGCCAAGTGTGCACTCGCTTGTTGAATGGTTGTCCCCACACTCCTTGCACACGTAGTATCTCGAGCAGTAGGACTTGGTGTGCCCGTACTCCTGGCATCTGTTGCATTGCACTGGGCCCGACGTCTTGCAAGGCTTCTCCCACGATACTTTGTGCCTGCATAATACTGTTATGGGCTTGATTAGATTGTTATTGTCTGCCTTCCTCAGGTCAACAAATCTCATGTTGAGAGGTTCGTTATTGACTCTGCTACGCGTTGTTTATATGCGGACAACATGGTGCCCCTTGTCTGCCAATTGCGCTGAAATATCTTCGGTTTGGACCTCGTGGTGGATATTTCTCAGTACTATGCGGTATGGACGGTCCTCTGTCAGCTGGTGGTGGTGGAACATGCAACCGTTCTCGCGAAGGTGCCTTGCCAACTCTCGGTAGTCGTCCGAGCTGCGGCACTGGACGATGCTGTCGCCAGAATTGAGTGCTCTCGTGGTGTAGGTGTCCGCGCTTAGGATGCTGTCTTGTTCCTTGCAGAACTAGGTGAAGCTGACGATGTCTGGCACAGTAGAGGCAGGGCGCTCATTAGGAGGCGCCATCTGGGTGGGTTGCAGGTGCGTGGCAGGCTTCTGATCTGCCGTTTGTTGCCTGCTAGCCCTTGCGCGTGCTGCGTGCGATGTGAATGGTCTACCATTTACGTCCTCATTAGTGGCTTTCGTGTTGGTAGTTATCTCTACCTCAGTGTCCATATCGCTTTCCTCTTTGTCACAGAGGGCCGAGAACCGATTTTGGGTGCCTTTCTTGGTTTCGGTGGTGCTCGCCTTCTTTCGAACAATACGGGGCGACAGTGTGCCACCTTCTCTTTTTTAGGGGCCCCCATTTTAGGCTCGAAATTTTGCTTTTGGTACTTGACTGCACACTTAGGCGGGTAATTGTTCAAAAGGAGAGACGGGGTACTGGGGCTCTGGAAGCTGATGCCATGTGCGAGGGACGACGTGACCGTGGTCGTTCCTAGGCAGCAGGCAGTTGTGGTGATGCAAGACGTAGTGGGCAGCGTAGTGCCCCCGCACAGCGTGATGTATGGCGGTAGAACATTTTCCACAGGGCTATATATGGAAGACGCAGGATAGTCTGGGATAAGTTGATTTGGGTTGTTGGACGCCATTAGGTTAATTATTTACCAATATTTTTAAAGCTTCACTTAGTTACAAAAATCTCCAGTATTTTTGTAAAAATTGACTTTCGTGAATAGCAGGCGAAACGGTGACTGGAAAGTGTCAGCACTGTCACGGGCAGTGACTGACTTGCCAGCACTGGCTGCCCTCCTATTGGCTAGTGCTTTGTTTGTGTTAGTGAGACTTGGCAAAAGCTCTCTCACGAAAGCTCCGCTCACTCACACTCACACACACACACTACGGCTGAGTTTGGGCCCATTGAGTAATAAAGAGACAGAGCTGAAGACTCACTCCGAGCTTTTTTACCGTTTTAAAAATCGCGCGCAGTCGATCGAGTTGTGCCGCAAACGTTCGATGCCTTCGGTCTCAGAGAAGAGCGTTCTCCCTCGGGGACACATCTGGTAGTTTCCCCACTAGCGATATTTGGTTCCAGTCTTCTCCTGCCAGGAATTTTGGGCCGAGCTGGTCGAAAAGGGCTTGAAAGTGTGCCTCAGTCACTCTCAAGGCCAGGGGGCAGTATACAGAGGCGAGGTTGAAGTCGCCTCTGCCGGATCCGAATTGGATAGCAGCAGCTTGTATATGCCAGTGGCAGGACGACTCAAGTGGGTGGTGGGACAAGGACGACCTGATCAGTATTGCTGCTCTTCCATGATGGCTGTTGTCTGGATGGTTGGCGGTGTGGAGAGTGTGGCCTGGCACTCTGAGCGTGATACGAGAGTAGAAATGAGTCTCCGTGAGCAGAAACACATCGATGTGTTGGCGTTCCACAGTGCTACCCTAAGGAAGTTCATTTAAGAGACTGTTTTTTTTTTTTAGCGCTAGTATGTATTAGCGCTTGCGGAAGGTTCTCTACGAGAGATATTACTTTATCGATCCTGGCGAACAGTTGCTTCAACCTGAGCTCGAAGGCTGAGTTGGGACTGCTTTCGGCAACAGGATGGGATCGACTGGGAATGCTGGCTGTGTTCCTTCTGCGATACGATGGGCAGGCTCTGCGCTCGGAGGGCTGGCTACCGCGCAGGACGCTGGCAAAGGATTGTTGTCCGGGAACGAAGCTGCGTGCAGGAGGGGCTGTTTGGGGGCGGCGAACCCTGGAGCGGCTTGCATCTTTGCCATTTACCTTGTGCTGTTTTTTTCGCTGGAAAGCATACTGCAGGTACTTCTTGCAGCCCTTGAAGTTTGCTGCGTGTGATTCGCGACAGTAGTAGCAACATCGATCCTTATCCTTGCCAAGTGTGCCCTCGCTTGTTGAATGGTTGTCCCCACACTCCTTGCACACGTAGTATCTCGAGCAGTAGGACTTGGTGTGCCCGTACTCCTGGCATCTGTTGCATTGCACTGGGCCCGACGTCTTGCAAGGCTTCTCCCACGATACTTTGTGCCTGCATAATACTGTTATGGGCTTGATTAGATTGTTATTGTCTGCCTTCCTCAGGTCAACAAATCTCATGTTGAGAGGTTCGTCATTGACTCTGCTACGCGTTGTGTATATGCGGACAACATGGTGCCCCTTGTCTGCCAATTGCGCTGAAAAATCTTCGGTTGGGACCTCGTGGTGGATATTTCTCAGTACTATGCGGTATGGACGGTCCTCTGTCAGCTGGTGGTGGTGGAACATGCAACCGTTCTCGCGAAGGTGCCTTGCCAACTCTCGGTAATCGTCCGAGCTGCGGCACTGGACGATGCTGTCGCCAGAATTGAGTGCTCTCGTGGTGTAGGTGTCCGCGCTTAGGATGCTGTCTTGTTCCTTGCAGAACGTGGTGAAGCTGACGATGTCTGGCACAGTAGAGGCAGGGCGCTCATTAGGAGGCGCCATCTGGGTGGGTTGCAGGCGCGTGGCAGGCTTCTGATCTGCCGTTTGTTGCCTGCTAGCCCTTGCGCGTGCTGCGTGCGATGTGAATGGTCTACCATTTACGTCCTCATTAGTGGCTTTCGTGTTGGTAGTTATCTCTACCTCAGTGTCCATATCGCTTTCCTCTTTGTCACAGAGGGCCGAGAACCGATTTTGGGTGCCTTTCTTGGTTTCGGTGGTGCTCGCCTTCTTTCGAACAATACGGGGCGACAGTGTGCCACCTTCTCTTTTTTAGGGGCCCCCATTTTAGGCTCGAAATTTTGCTTTTGGTACTTGACTGCACACTTAGGCGGGTAATTGTTCAAAAGGAGAGACGGGGTACTGGGGCTCTGGGAGCTGATGCCATGTGCGAGGGACGACGTGACCGTGGTCGTTCCTAGGCAGCAGGCAGTTGTGGTGATGCAAGACGTAGTGGGCAGCGTAGTGCCCCCGCACAGCGTGATGTATGGCGGTAGAACATTTTCCACAGGGCTATATATGGAAGACGCAGGATAGTCTGGGATAAGTTGATTTGGGTTGTTGGACGCCATTAGGTTAATTATTTACCAGTATTTTTAAAGCTTCACTTAGTTACAAAAATCTCCAGTATTTTTGTAAAAATTGACTTTCGTGAATAGCAGGCGAAACGGTGACTGGAAAGTGTCAGCACTGTCACGGGCAGTGACTGACTTGCCAGCACTGGCCGCCCTCCTATTGGCTAGTGCTTTGTTTGTGTTAGTGAGACTTGGCAAAAGCTCTCTCACGAAAGCTCCGCTCACTCACACTCACACACACACTACGGCTGAGTTTGGGCCCATTGAGTAATAAAGAGACAGAGCTGAAGACTCACTCCGAGCTTTTTTAGCGTTTTAAAAATCGCGCGCAGTCGATCGAGTTGTGCCGCAAACGCAAAATCAAACTCAAAAATAAAGCTTATTTACCATTGGAAGCAACAACAAATCACTTGCAAAACAACAACAGTGCACACGAAACCCCATTTATTTTTTTCGTCGTCCGTCTTCATCTTCAAAAGTTTCTGCGCGAATATGAGGACATAGGAAACTCAGTGCAAAGAAAAGGGGCAACTAAAGCCACTGTGTTTGTTGCTGGTTTCTCTGTCGTTCCTACAAGGCAGCGCGTAGAAATAACAACAACACTATTTGGGTTCTAATGTTGTTGCACAGCCGAGTCTCGACGCAAGTAGGTAGAAAATTTGAATGCCAGCAGGCCATGGCATTCCAAGTAAAATTAACGCACACGGCGCATCAACATCATATACTATGACGTCACATCTTATAGAATTTCATTTTTTGTGTTGCTTAGAATATATTTCAATCTTTATTACGTTTATTTAAGTAATAAATTAATAGGGTCTTTTGTAATAATGCATTTAATAATGTATTACTTTATTGTACGCAACGGTCGCACATAAAAACCCTTAAGCTGTGACGTCATGTGCGAAACAAAATATTACAATCTTCTCAAATTCAAATACTTGCCTTGGCTTGGCGGACACACATACATGTACACTTGCACCAAAATATGTGGGTTGAGACACATGCGCCAACAATAATTAGGCGCGTCGAGGCATTATTTAAAGTAATAGTGTATAATGTTTAAAGAAAATAATTATTATTGATTGTACCAATAGTTGCACAGTTAATACGAACTTATATTTTAATCAGACATTGGATCAAAAATTGTATATGAGAAGGTTTGTGGGTTTTAGCTACAGCACTGATCAATAGTCAAAATACCCTATTTAGGGAAAGGTTGCTTTGCTGGCCGAAAAATAAAAATTATAAAAATCTGTCTGGCTGCTTGCAAGTTGAAAGCGAGTGGAGAAGAAGAAGACTTGACTTTGGGACTTTGCGAATTACAGGCATAGCAGTACTTAGAAACCACAACAATGAGTTAGAAGAGTGCAGAAGCTAAGATCACAGGCTCTAGCCTCAAACCAAAAAGGGATAGCAGGGACAGAAATTGTGGCGTGCTATTTTGATTGTCGAATCGTTTGTTTTGATTCATTTTGTAGTTGGTTCTTAAGGAAAATGTTCTGAAGTTGTCTTTGAAATTTGGGTATCGACAGAAGTTGCTGCAGACAGCCGGGTGTTGGGTTTGTAATTTGTGTTTGCAACCACGCAATCTTGCTTCACATTTTTTGAAAAAGAGCTTTTGATCCAAAAGCCTCCTCTGAATCTGTTAATTACTCTATGTCTATAAGCTTAGCTAAAGCTTGCTCTCTTACGCTCGCACGCGGTTGCACTTTTGTCAAATAAACAAATATTTGGTAATTTAAATGTAAATATTAATTCGGCACTTTAGCCCCCTTGACCCCCATTTCCACCAAGGAGGAATACATTTTTGGGAAAGTGTGTAACACCCCTCATATTAATTTGAACAAAGATCTTTGAAATTGAGTTTTAGGCCGATGGTAAACAAAAAAGTTTTATACAAACATTTTTCGCAATTTTTCCATACTTGCGGGTGGAATTTTCCGAAACTCCGTCTTAACGAGCACCTTCAACACATAAAGTAACTACAGTGAAATTTTCAGCTTCCAAGCTCTTATGGTTTGGGCTGTGCGTTGATCACCAATCAGTCAATAAGTCAGTCAGTCAGGACAAATAGTTCTATATATAGAGATATCCTTAGATATATATATAAATATAATTATATATAACACAAGCCCCAAATTTTTTTTCTTTCACTTCAAGCGTCATTTAAGATAAGGTTATACAAAAAGTACTGTAGTGTTTAAAGTTACAAGTTATTGGTTTAAGTTATACGATCAGCGAATCATCGTCTTTCTTCGTTTTACAACCTTTATAGTTTAAGGCCGAGCGGCAACTCCCCGTCTTCGTCGTTTTTGGCACGCTGCTCTTCTTTGTATTACGTCAAAAGTGGTCAATGGCCTGCCTCGAGAAATACCAACCCACATTCGGCTCTCCTTATGTATCCGCCTCGAATACATTGTCGTCGTCTTCGGGAATTGACCACGGCTTAAGATACTCTGCTCAAATCCAACAGTTTTTTGGTCCATTGGAGTTACCAACTTTTTTTACATCACATAGCCTTTCTTCACTGGGCTTAAGAAATGTCACATATTGGTGTTCCACCGGTTTTCGGTAACATGTGAGTGGCAAAAGTACCGCTTATTTAAATAAACAGCTGATCGAGTTGCTTTAATTTACATAAGCGCCGCAAAGATTTCCTTCCAAAAATAAAATAATACGGCGCCGAAGTAGGGGCTCCATTTAATGGACTCTTTTCGGGATTTGGCCAATTTAAAATGGTAAAAACTTTGGGATTATTAAAATATAAAATTATAATTTAAAGTTACCGCTTGCCTTCGTTGCAATAACAGCTGTTTATGGTAATGAGCATTTTTCAAAAATGTCACAAAAATGTGTTTTCTTATGGGAAAACGTACAGGCCGCATTTTACACATTTTGCAAAAATGTGACATTTTCAGAAATGGGGTCAGTGGACAGAGGCTAACAGACATTGCTGTAAGTCGCCAACGGTGTATTTTCTTTCTGCTTTGCGGCTTGTAAATTTAAAATTTGAGTTTTCGCTTTGGTTCTTAGCTCGTTAGCGTTCGTTAAATGCAACTTTGGACTCTGTTCTTAACAATTCATGCAGCTGGTGATCATCTTTAGATTGCATCTTGACTCCCATCAAAAGTTCAAAAGGTGTGGTGTCAAGGCTCTTGGTATACGTCGAGTTTATAGCTCTTTGCACTCTTTTGACATGCTTATACCACTTCGATGTGTCTTTTGACAGTACAGATATAATTACTGCATTAAGTCGATCCACATTCACTCGAGGTAGTCCAGTAGTCGTCTTGATGAGTTTGATGTTTTCGTCGTCACAGTATTTCAAAAAGTCTAGAGCTGTAAATGCTGAGCCGTGGTCAGAAATTATACAGGCTGGATTTCCAAAAACTAAGCTCTGCAACTTCAAAATGTCTTCATTGGCTGTAGTTGACTTTGTGGGATACAGCCAACAAAACTTCGTATAAGCATCGACTACAGCTTTACGTGTTTATAGTCTTTGTGTGTCGATTCTAGTGGATCCAACAAATTAATGTGATATATTTGCAATGGGACATCTTTTTTTTGCAATGGATGTAACAAACCTTCTTGCTTACCTCGCTTACGATTTATTAGAATGCAGGGCATACAGCAGTCATTATATTTTTTAAAATATTATTTTTTCTTCAATATTCAGTATAAGATACTTGTTGCGCTATTGAGCTTTTTCAATAGCTTTCACAAATAGAAATAATTAACTATTTATTTTTTGTGTTCAAAATTGTTTTGTATTTCTTAAAGTTACGAGAAGCAGGCAGACCCGAATTGGTCTGTGCTTATTATTTAAGAACAATAGTTTATATATAGGCAAGCGAACCCGAATTAGTACGTGCCAATTTTAGCAAAGCGACAATTATTAATTATAAATTTGAGTAATGCAAGTGGCCGATGCGTACCAAATGCATGAAGCGAACGAACTTAACTAACTCGATGCGCAGCATCGAGGCCTTCGCATAAGTAAAGCTAGGGCAATAAAACGATCGTTACAGCGAAGAGCGGCAGCTCTATGTAAATGAATTCTTAAGAGCGAAATTTAGGCAATTGCGTTGCAGAGCGAGTATTATAAGATAAAATTAAGATGCTGCTCTTATCAGTTGCGAGGTCGCTCCAGTTGTTTTGGCTGCGTAACCAGACATTCTCCCCCCGTTGGAAGGCATGGGCTTTCAACAGATTCCCTGATGGGCAATAGGCATAGCTTGTTTGCAGCTCTTCTCGTTTCTCCTGTTGCGGTGCGCAAAATGGCTACTCGAGCGACTCCATCCTTTCCCACGATTAACTCTGTGATTCTCGCCAGTGGCCACCTTAGAGGCGGCAGATTTTCATCCTTTACGAGGACTATGTCGTTGACGCATAGGCCTGGTTTCGGAGTACGCCATTTGGAGCGCTGCTGAAGCAGTGTTAAGTATTTTTCACGCCAGCGAGACCAAAACAGTTGTTGGAGGTATGTTACGCGTTGCCAACCATCCAGACGATTGAATTGAAGGTGCGTCACATCAGGTTCAACGAACGATGAGCTGGGTCCACCAATCAAGAAATGAGCTGGAGTGAGCACATCTAGATCTGCTGGATCTTCTGAAAGAGGAAACAATGGCCTGGAATTAATTATCGATGCTATGTGGCAGACTAGGGTGCAAAACTCTTCGAAGTTGAGAACACAAGATCCAACAGCACGATAAAAATGATGTTTCGCTGTCTTCACTGCTGCTTCCCAAAGGCCGCCAAAATGCGGTGAACGAGGAGGTATAAATTTCCAATCAATGGAATCAGCCATGCAAAATTTATGCACTGACTCAATATGATTGCGACTTATGAATAGACGCTTGAGATCCAGAAGCTCGTTTTTGGCGCCGACAAAGTTGGTAGCGTTATCCGACCATATCTGAGATGGCCTGCCTCGAGTCGATATAAACCTCTTAAGCGCATTCAAGAATGAAGCTGTCGACAGATCCTTGACCAGTTCCAGGTGAACCGCTTTAGTCGCGAAGCAGACGAAGACAGCCATGTAACATTTGACTGGAGCTTTATTGCGTACGTCTGGCTTATAGAAAAATGGTCCACAATAGTCAACGCCAGAGACTTCAAAGGCTCGACAAGCAGTCAAACGTTCTTTGGGCAGATCAGCCATTATATGCTCTATTAATCGAGGCTTGGCACGAAAGCATCTCACACATTTTCCAACCACCTTGGATACGGTCTTCCTTCCACCAATCGGCCAATACTGCAACCGAATATGTGCAATAAGTGCCCGTGGACCAGCGTGTAAGTCCCGATTGTGAAACCGTGTGATGACTGAGTCTGTGATGGGATGGTGAAACGGGAGAATTATTGGATGGCGAGCGTCGTTCTGGGCCGTTGAACCACAGTGACGATTGATCTAATTCACTGGGCGTAGATCCTCTCGAGAGTATATCTGCCGGGTTGAGTGAAGTAGGCACGTAACGCCATTCCATGCCATTAGTTAGCTCTTGAACTGCTGTGACGCGATTAGCCACAAACACATTGAGCTTGCAGGGCTCGGTCCTTATCCAGGAAAGGCATACAGAAGAATCCGACCAACAGTAGAATTTTCCATCGAACAGATTCATTTTAGATATCTCACGCATGAGATTAGCTAATAAGACGGCGCCACAGAGCTCTAGCTTTGGAACTGTGATTGTTTTCAGAGGAGCTACACGCGATTTGGAACACAGCAACTGACAACTGGCTGATGTTCGTCGAGAAAGGACGTAGGCACAGGCCCCATATGCTTCGATGCTGGCGTCGCAGAAACCGTGAACTTCTAACTCTGCTGCAGGTATTGACACGAGACGAGGAAATTTAAGAAACTGTGCCCTTTCAAAACTGCAGCAAAGATCATGCCAAGCTGTTGCTAGTGATGATGGCAAGCTCTCGTCCCACTCAAGCTTCTCCTTCCAGATCTGCTGCAAAAAGATCTTAGCCTTGGCAATTACCGGCCCTATGAGTCCAAGCGGGTCATACAAGCGAGCTATGGTCGATAGTATTGATCTTTTGGATGGTTTAGATCTCTGCTGAATGGACGAAAAAGAAAACAACAACCGATCCGAAGCTGAGTCCCAAGCGAGTCCAAGAGTTTTGGTGATGTCGCTACCATCATCAAACTTTAGAGAAGATTCTCTGTCCTCTACGGGTATCCCTTTCAGTACAGCAGCATTGTTTGAGCACCACTTTCGCAACTTGAAGCCCCCACTTGCCAAGATTCCAGCCGTCTGATTAAGAATTTCCTTTGCTTCCTGAATTGAATCACCCCCTGAAATGAGGTCATCAACGTAAAAGTCACGCCGCAAACTCCGAGATCCAATTGGAAAATTAGTTTCCTCATCCATAGCCAGCTGATGCATAGGACGGATAGAGAGGAATGAAGCTGGCTTTGTTCCGTATGTAACTGTATCCAGCTTAAAAATCTTTATATCCTGTTCTGGCGAGTCTCGCCACAGAATGCATTGGAGAAAATCATCCGGTGCTGAAACGCGTACGCAGCGATACATTTTTCCAATATCTCCTGTTAGGGCGATCGGGAAATTACGAAAGCGAAGAAGGATATGAAACAGCGAGCTTTGAATAACAGGTCCAGCCATCAATAGTTCATTTAATGAATAACCTGACGAGGTAGCTGCGGAGCCGTCGAAAACGACTCGCAATTTTGTCGTTGAACTGTCTTCTTTAAAGACACAGTGATGAGGAAGAAAGTATTGACAAAGTCCTATAGACTCTGGAGCAACAGGCGACATATGACCAAGATCCAAATATTCCTTTAGAAAGTTTGAATATTGAATCTTCAGATCTGGACGATTTTGTAGTTTGCGTTCCAGTGTCAGGAACCAACGAAAAGCTTGTTGGTATGACGTCCCCAGACATTCCAAACTTCGCTTGAAGGGTAAACGAACTGAATATTGGCCACTAGGCAATCTGATATGAGTCTTTACGAAATGTTCTTCACAGATGTTTTCTTCCTTTGAAGTGGTAGGTGTACTTTCCAAGCAGGATTCTATCTCCCAAAATCTTCGAACCAATTCATCAGCACGTTCTTCAGAACTTGACTCAAGTTTGCCCGCAGATTGCTTTGCCATTAACATAGAACCACTCAAGCGCGGTTGGCCTCCAGAAACTACCCAACCAAGCCGTGTTTTTTGAAGACACGGTAGTCCTGGGAGAAGCCTTATCTGGCCGACGCTGAGAAGGTCATAAAACAGGCTAGCTCCAAGTAGCAAGTCCACGCGTTGAGGTTTAAAGAAAAACGGATCTGCAAGTTTTATGTTATCGGGAATGTTCCAATTCGTCGTGTTGATAGTAAAGATCGGTTGACTATCAGTAATGTTAGGAGCTACCAGATCTGTAAGGCATGTTGAGTATTCAGAGACTTGAGACTGTATTGTGATAGTGACCGTGTTTCCTTCTGTTTCAAAACGAGAATCTCCTAGACCAGAGACAATGGCTGAGGACTTGTGCTTCTTTAGCTGAAGCTGTTGAGCAAGGCGCGACGTTATAAGGTGAAGCTGAGAACCAGAATCCAAAAGGGCACGACAAGGTATCAAAGTGCCGGAGCGATTTTTAACAAAGATCATAGCCGTAACCAAGACGACAACATCAGTACTGAAATACTGGGCAACAAGAGATGTGGAGGTAGATGGCGATGACTTAGCGAAAGAGGCATGGGCTATCGGCGATGAATTTGCAGGCTCAGTCAGCTGACCAGACGGCAATACCGAATTATTTAAATGCAGCAGAGAATGATGTTTCGCCCCGCAGGTCCGACAGCATCCAGAGCTGCATGATCGCAATTGATGACCTTTCTTTAGGCAGTTCAAGCACAATGCAACTCGTTTTGCCTCCCTAAGCCGTAATGCAGGGGTCAAATTTCCAAATCGAGAACAATTATATATATTATGACCAGGGCTGTCACAAAAGACGCAGACAGGGGCGTCGTGGTTAGTGGCGATAAATGACGATCTACTGGTGTTAATTGGTCTAGTTTTTCCCACCTGATGGCTAGGGGCATAGCTTGCCATAGCAAAATTTACGGTTTCCATTGTTCGGCATCTCTGCTCCAGAAACGTAGCCATATGCTCCCACGATGGTATTAAGTTGACGAACGACGAATCCTCTAGCCTTTCTTCCCATTTGGCTTGTGATATTGGGTCCAGCTTTTGTAAAATAATCTGCACAATGATGCATCCAGCGATTTGTTCGGAGTTGCCCATGCTCTTTAACGCGCGAATATGTGCGTTGAATTGGTCGGATAACTCTCTTAGCGACACGGCCGATCCACCTGCCACCCTCTTGAGCCCCAATATTTCAAGTATGTGTGCCTGAAAAACCAAACGTCTATTATTAAACCTTTTCTCCAATAAATTAAGTGCTATGGCATAATTATCGTTTGTTATTTCCAATGATCGAATCGCGTCCAGCGCTGTATCCTTCAGGCACGATCGAAGATGCTGCAGCTTTTCGATATCTGCTAGATCAGGATGATTTTCTATGACGGTTGTGAACATAGAATAAAAGTCGGCCCATTCTGTGTAACCACCACTGAACGTAGGCAACTTTATTGAGGGTAGTGTTGGCGATGCCTTAGCTCTAAGTGTCTGCGAGGGCAGCACAGATTGGTCGCGAAATGTTGAGCAGGGCAATATTGAGACACGTTTCGCAATTTCACTCCGAACCGAAATTTCCATAGAAACTGCTAACTCGAAGTCCTCGCGCAATTGGTTACCGATTTCATCAAAGTCTAGTTCTTCGAGGCTAGTGTGAGTAATATCAAATGAGGTCTGAAGCCGCTCGATTTGCTTCAGCCTAACACTAAGACCGCACTCATCAATTGCACTAAGTGGCGAATTAGTTAGAGCATTTCGAAGTGTTTGCAAACTGTCATAAATTGAAATGGCTTTGCGCTTCAGAAAGGTCACCCTGTTTGCAGAGGGCACTGCACTAGAGGCATTATTTTCGGTTGCCATTAGAAGCGCGATAGAAAGCGCGTGCGAATCTAGCTGAGTAACTAACAACGGTGATCGCTAGTACATGCAAACCGTTCAAACAACAGTAGTTGTACAATAAGAACTTCGGCGAACGCAAGTGTCAAGCTATGTAAAGAAGCAACGGCAATAGCTTTTACATAAGTACCGCACGAATGAGCAAAGACTTTAAGCGACCGAAAGAGTAGGCAGAGCGACGGCGATAAGTATGTATGTATATAAAGTGCACAAAACGAAATGCCAGGTGGTGTCTTTTAAGATAATTGCTTTAATGTAAAGCAAATAATCTTACAACAACAAAAATAAAATCACGTCGGGGTCACCAAAATGTTGCGCTATTGAGCTTTTTCAATAGCTTTCACAAATAGAATTAATTAACTATTTATTTTTTGTGTTCAAAATTGTTTTGTATTTCTTAAAGTTACGAGAAGCAGGCAGACCCGAATTGGTCTGTGCTTATTATTTAAGAACAATAGTTTATATATAGGCAAGCGAACCCGAATTAGTACGTGCCAATTTTAGCAAAGCGACAATTATTAATTATAAATTTGAGTAATGCAAGTGGCCGATGCGTACCAAATGCATGAAGCGAACGAACTTAACTAACTCGATGCGCAGCATCGAGGCCTTCGCATAAGTAAAGCTAGGGCAATAAAACGATCGTTACAGCGAAGAGCGGCAGCTCTATGTAAATGAATTCTTAAGAGCGAAATTTAGGCAATTGCGTTGCAGAGCGAGTATTATAAGATAAAATTAAGATGCTGCTCTTATCAGTTGCGAGGTCGCTCCAGTTGTTTTGGCTGCGTAACCAGACAATACTCTTTGCATATCAAATCTTTCGTCTTTTTTATGGCGGAATGCCCTCTATCGTGCGCTTACAATTTGTACTTTACTGATAATTTGTCTTTGCATATCACATGGAACTACTATGAGTTCAACATCGTCGACTAGCTTGTAAAGAATGCCTGCCTTTATGTAATAATCTTCATAATTCTTCCTTTCATCATCGATTATTTTTATGATTGATTTTAATTGGTCATCTTGTTTTTGTGTATTCCCTATGCGAATCGAGATGCTTTCGTCATTTATTATCATTATTGGATATCTGGAGAGCGCATCTACACATTTCATGCGTGAACCGGATCGGTGCTCGACTTCATAGTTAAACTCTTGTGAAAACAATACCCACCGGGCCACTCTTGCGCACAGATTCTGCTTTTACGTCTTTAACGTCTTTGTAAATGCGTTGCAGTCTGTGATCAAATTAGATGGGATGGTTAATGGGATGATGGGAGGTAATCTCGAAACATGTTTAACGCTTCGATGACAGCTAATATCTCAAGCTCATACTGGATGCAACTGTCCACCATCTTGAGAATTTTGCATGAGCACAGCTCCAAAACCGTCTATTTATGCATCAGTATCGTAAAACATTAAACATTTGTCTACAGGTATCTAAACACTTTTTATTTTGAAAAAAACTTTTTTTGACGTTAAGTCAGTTTGGTTTTTTTCAACACGAACGTTTGATTTGTCTCTATTTTGATTTTCACATTTTTCTTTACAATATTTCGATGTGTGTCCGAATTGGTTACATTTAAAACATTTTCTTCCTCTTTGTTTATTCATGCAGCTTTTGAATCTCTTTCTCTTTGCCAATTTTGTCACTCTTCTAATTTTTTCCACTCAATTTTTCATAGTCTTTTTATTTCTTTTTAAAATCGTGCATGTTTTTTGCACCTTATAAAATTGATTTGTTAATGGAAAGTTCATCTATACCATCGATAACGTATTGCATGACTGCGTCGTCCTCCACATTTCCACGACATGCAATGTGTCTCATGCGATAGATATGAATGTATATATATTCATAAGCGCTCTCACCATTGCGACGCTTGATCTCAGTCACCTGTGAGTGTATTTGCTTGCTGTTCACTCATTGAGTAATAAAGAGACAGAGGAGGCTTTTGGATCAAAAGCTCTTCTTGAGCGATACCGAGGTTGCAAACAAAAATTGCAAACACAGCACCCGGTGTCACTCTGATAAAAGTTTCTAACATAGAGTCACCGGATACCAGATTTCAAATAAACACAATACATTAGAAAAAACAAAAAAAAGCAGCACCCGGCTGTCTACAGCTACTTCTGCCGTTGCCCAAAAAATCAAAGACAATTTCACAACATTTTCCCTAAATACCAACAACAAAAAGAATCAAATGAAGCGACTCGACAATGAAACAAGTAAGAGGTTGTGATTCTAGCTTCTACACTATTCTAACTCATTGTTGTGGTTTCTAAACACTGCTATGCCTATAATTCGCAAAATCCCAAAGTCATGTCTTCTCTACTCGCTTTCAACTTGCAAGCAGTCCGGCAGATTTTTATAATTTTTCATTTTTGGAGAAGCGAAGCATCCTTTCTCTAAATAGGGTATTTTGACTATTGATAAGTGCTGCAACCAAATAGCACAAACCTTCTTAAATAAAATTTTTTCGAAGTGACTTTTCTGCTCTGTATCTGTTTATTACTCTATGCACATAATCAAAGCTTGTTCTTCGAATTCTGCCACCTATACTTCTACAGAAATTTCCTCACCGCCATCAAAAACTCGGATGGACTCTTCTACTACGCGGAAACTTATAGCAAAGCGTTGTACTTGCAAAAATTTCGACGCGTTGTCGGCAATCATCCTTTCGCTCTGTGATTCGAGCTGCGCGTGCTCGAACATTGTCAAACGCTGCTACTTCTGCTATTTATTCTTCGTCTCTTTCTTGGGCGTAATCCATTAAGTAAAAAAGAGACAGAGGAGGCTTTTGGATCAAAAGCTCTTTTTCGAAACACTTCATGAGCGATAGAGAGCTTGCAAACACAATTGAGTATAACTCAATGAAAATTCTGTCCCTGCTATCCCTTTTTGGTTTGAGGCTACAGCCTATGATCTAAGCTTCTACATTCTTTTAACTCATTGCCGTGGTTTCTAAGCACTGCTATGCCTTTAATTCGCAAAGTCATGTCTTCTTCTCCACTCGATTTCAACTTGCAAGCATTTTCATTTTTCGATCAGCAAGGCACCCTTTCTCAAAATTGGGTATTTTAACTATTCATAAATTCTGTAACCAAGTTCCACTAACCTTCTTAGATTCATATATTTGACCCAATGTCTGAGAAATTTATAATTTCGTATTTAGTGTGCAACTATTAGTGCAATCAATAATAATTGTTTTCTTTAAACATTCTATACCATTTCTATGTATAAGGGTATCAATGCCTCGACGCGCCAAATAGTTGTTGGCATGTGTGTCTCATCTCACACATATTGATAAAAAAATATGCATGTATGTGTTTTCCAAGCCAAGAAAAGTATATGAATTTGAAAAGATTGCAACATTCTGTTTCGCACAGGCAAGCGCTTTTTGTGTGCGATCGAGGCAATAATAACTACAATAAACTAATACATTATTAAATACATGCCTTTTTATAAAAGACCCTATTAATATATTACTTTAATGTACGTAATAAAGATAGAAATATATTCTAAGCATCACAAGAAATTAAATTCTTTAAAATGTGACGTCAAAGTATATGATGTTGACGCGCCGTGTGCTTTGATTTGAATGGCATGGCATTCAACCTACTACCTACCTACCTACCTACTTGCGCCGAGACTCGGCTGTGCAACAACATTAGAACGCAAATAGTGTTGTTGTTGTTTCTACGCGCTGTCTTGTAGGAACGACAGAGAAACCAGCAACAAACACAGTGGCTTTAGTTGCCCCTTTTCTTCCTATGTCCTCATATTGGCGCAGAAACTTTTGAAGATGAAGACGGACGACGAAAAAAACAAATGGGGTTTCGTGCGCACTGTTGTTGTTTTGCAAGTGATTTGTTGTTGCTTCCTATAGTAGATGAGCTTTATTTTTGGGTTTGGTTTTGCGTTTGCGGACCAACCCGATCGACCACTCGGGATTTTTAAAACGGTAAAAAAGCTCGGAGTGAGTCTTCAGCTCTGTCTCTTTATTACTCAATGGCTGTCGCACTACCTAACAGTACTTTATTTTTGTATGCCTTTGCTATTCTTTTAGAAACGTTTTCACAAGTATTTTATTCTGAGTTTGTCACTTATAGTGTCTAAACTAAGGAATATTCAAAATGGGTCCTTGAACGACAATTGAGCAAAGACAATTGGTTATAAGCCACATTAAGAACGGTCACTTGCAAAGAAAAATTGCAGAGCCTCTCCTGTGCAAAAAATCATTGAACGTTTCGTTCATAAGAATTGGGTGCACAATAAAGGCAGAAGGGCCACGAACTCAATTTTCAACGAGAGTGACAAGCGATATAAATAAAGATCAATCCGCGACCCTCCGCTCCAAACTTGCATCCGAAGTTCAAGATGACCTAGGCAAGCTAAGTAGCGATCAAGCGATCATGATTTTAATGGCCTAGTAGCACGAAAAAAAACCTTCATAAGTTCAAGGGACAGGCTTTGTAGACTCATCTTCGCCAGAGAACTCGTTTCATAGGCCCCAGAGTTCTGGAATTCAGTAATATTTGCAGGTGAGTCTAAATTACATTTTTTTTTTGGATAAGATAGTATGTCTTACGTTTGGCGGAAACCGAACACTGAGCTTAAATAAGAGATCTTAAAATCAACTGTTAAGCATGGCGGTGGCAGCGTCATGGTTTGGGCCTGTATGTCTGCTGGAGGGACTGGAAACATATATTTTATTGAGAGTACGATGGAAAAACTAATGTACCTTCAAATTTGAAATGATAATTTGTTGCAAAGTGCTGAAAATCTGGGCATACGGACGAATTTTCGCTTTTATCAGGTTAATGACCCAGAACACAAAGCAGGTATAGTTCAGTCGTGGCTTATTTATAACTGCACACACTTGATGACTCCGCCAGCCCAGTCACCAGATTTGATGATATTGGAACAAAACATTCGAATTCACAAAATTTCCAATAAAGACTGAATGGCAGGAAATTTCACCAGATGTAACCCAAAAGTTGGTGGCATCGATGCAGAATCGCCCTAAATCAGTTCTAAACATTTAAAAATATTAGTATTACCATAATAAGCAAAGTTATCCAAATCCTAACTACCTGCATAAAATAAGCTGTGACCACTAACCATACAATGCATAGACTTGTCAAACGTCGGAATAATCGGATACCGATAAATCGTCAACGACTGAGCCCCATGGGTGTCCGCGACCATTTTAGTGTGCCCAGACAAAGTAAGACTGCTGAGAATGGCAGCCGAACGCCGGCCTCGAAAGCCGAACGTTCAGTATGAAGCCGCATCTCGCTCAACGCACAACGTTGCAGCGGCTGATGCTGTTTCGTAATATATGTATGTTAGTTTTTAATTCCTTACATCCCAAAAACATACATGTGTGTATGCATGTGCAGAGTGTGCCTCGCTCTCACTTATTGATTTGCGCACTTGTGTGCATCTCCTTCTCCCTGCATAGCTTCTCAAAAACCCCGAGATCTACAAGCATACAAATGTTTGTGTTGTGTGGATGTGCGCACAAGTAGATCGCGGCGTTTGTCGCGAGCCAGAGATTTTTTCTTCAATTGTGTGCCCTTTGTGCCTGTGATGGCAAAAGGCACACACATTCAAATGCTCTATCATGTATTTCTTCGTCCAGTCAGTCATAATGAGAAGAATCTGATATATTTATATTTATTAAAAACTTAAATGACCTAAATGATGTATTTATATATTATATTTTAATTTTTTTGTTTACTGTGGGGACCAATTTTGCTTAAAATTAAAAAAAAAAACTAAGTCGTATTTCTGCAAGGGTAATTCTTCGTCGGCTTGTCGAATAATTTAAGAAAAGACCAAAAATTGAAAATGTTCAATTTTTTCGACTTGCTACTTGTGCACACGCACTCTCTTTCGAGTAAGCAGTTGGGTGACATTAGGGGTTTGGCCTGTTCATGTGCAAAACTCCTATTTTCCATGCATGTTGTAAGGGTTTTTTTTTTTTTTTTTTTTTTTTTTTATTAGGGGGAAATCATTTAAAGCCGAAAAGTGTGGGACTTTCACCCACTAAAACCACCACCTACTCTCCGTTTCCCTCTCGCGGAACGACCGCTAAGTATTACCTCACGAGGGGGAGATGGCATGAAAGCCTCTTCTAGGATCTTATCTAGAGTTAGAACTTGAATTGCGCTGTCTTTCAGCGCGACGCAAGGATTTGATGATTTCTGCAGCCATGTGGGCTGCAACCCAATTGTTTTGCGAGCTAAGTAGGATATCTATTAAGTCAGTGACTGTAAAATTTCTCCCAATACTTTGGCTTAGCTCTTCCCGTTCAGCAGAAAATCTGGGACAGACAAAAAGACGTGTTCTGCGTCCTCTATGGTCCGCGCACAGTGTGTGCAAAACGGATCCGTCTCATGCCTAAACCTAAAGAGATAGGATTTAAAGCATCCATGTCCTGTCAGTTGCTGGGTCAAGTAGAAGTCGGTTTGTCCGTACTTCCTGCTTACCCACGGCCGTAGGTCCGGGACTATGCGTTTAGTCAAGCTGCCATTGGGGGAAGACACCCATCGTGCTTGCCATTCTGCTAGTGTTGTCTCCCGGCTGCGTGCTACGGTGCGGTCTTCTGTTGAAAGTAGATCCAGCGGGGGCATTCCGGCCAGCATTAGAGCTGCGTCGTCTGAGACGGTCCGAAAGGCGCAGAGGACTCGGAGTGCGCATCTCCTGTACGATGCCCTGCATTTGTGGCTGTAGGAGAGGATCCTCTGCCTCTGTTTTTTGCGCAGCTAAGTTGAGGCCATTTTCTACAAGCCACCTAGTCACCTTATGGGCTGCTTCATTGGTTTTCCTCTCCACCTGCGCTTTCTCTTTCGCCACCGTGACCATTGCGATGTCGTCTGCGAAGCCTACGATGCTGCAGCCAGGTGGTAGAGCAAGTCGGAGCACTCCGTCATACATCACGTTCCAAAGCAAGGGTCCAAGCACCGATCCTTGAGGAACGCCCCCAGTAATGGCGTACTTGCGTCGTCCTGCAGTCGTGTATGAGTACCCGGTCCTTGAAGTATCCGGCAACAAGGCCGATGAGGTACTCGGAGATTTGCAGCCTGGAGAGTGCCAGGAGTATATTTGGCCAGCTTCCCGAGTTAAACGCATTTTTTACGTCTAGCGTTGTCACAAGGCAATACTTTTTGGATCCGCCGCGCCATCGCGTGCCTTCTATGGCCTTCCGTGCCGCGTCTGCTACCAACTTGATAGTGTCGACAGTGCTCCTGTGTTTACGGAAGCCGAACTGCTGGTCCGAGAGTCCGTAGCGATCAGCGATCTCCTTCTCCAGACGATCGTAGATGATGCGCTCGAAGAGCTTGCCCGTGGAGTCCAGCATGCAGAGTGGCTCTGTAGGCAGAGGGGTCCCGTGGGTCCTTTCCAGCTTTAGGGATAAGGACCAGTCTCTGCAATTTCCAGCACGTTCGACGTGCCGACGTGCCTACGGCTGGAGGGTTGTGGCGTAGCTCTATCTGGCGCGGGAACAGTGTCTCCACTATCTGCTTTAGATGCTCTGGGCAGGTCGGGTCCTCTTGCGAGTTTGCCCATTACCGTTTTGAAGGCTTGTCCGAAGGGCTGGGTATCGGCTTCGTCGCAGAGTTGCATCCAGCATTGCCGCTTGCTTCGCTTGATAGCCTTGGTGAGCATAGCTCGCCAGGAGTGGTAGGCTGCGCGAGCTTCTTCGGCTTCGTGCTCCAGGGCCAGGTTTGCTGTTTCCCGTCGCGCTCGTCTTGCTGCGCGCTGGTATATGCGTCTTGCTGTGTGGCACCTTTTACGCGCATCCTCTATTTCGCCATTACACCATCGGACTGGCTTGTGTTTGTTACCTCCTTTCTTTTTCCTCGCCATCGCTGCATCGCAGGCTCGTTGCATCTCCCGTGTTAGGCAGTTAGCGAGCTGTTCTGCGTTTCCAGTGATTGCGGTGGGTTCAAAAAACGCAAAGAGTGCCTCTTTATTGAGCGTCTCAGGGTCCCAAGCGATGTGGTGCGTTTTGCCCGTCGGGTTTAGTTGTCCGCCATCAGTATTGCTGACAATGGCCTGGTGGTCGCTATGCGTATACAGCTGGGACACCTCCCATGTGGCCCGTCTTGCTATTGAGGGGCTGGCAAACGTCAGGTCAATAGGGCTGCGAAGGCGTCTAGCAGCGTGCAACCTCGTGGGTTCGTCCTGGCACTTCCCCAGTCCACTGCCCACGCGTTGAAATCGCCGGCAGTGACCAGTGGGAAGTGCGTTTGAGCGTCCGCCACTGGTTCATCGAGCATTCGTGCAAATTCGTCGAGTTGAACGCTGGGGGCCATATAGCAGCTATATCAATAGATGCCGCCGATCTTGGCTCTTGCGTATCCCAGGGCCGTCTTCCTGTCGCTCACTAGGAGTGGTGGGTTTCCGCAGCTCCATATAGCAGCACCATGTTCGGTGTTTTGGACCCAACTCTCATCAGACATTGCTGCGTATGGTTCGCTCAGTAGTGCCACGTCGGCTCGTATCTCTCTGGCTGTTTGGGTTAGTAGCTCCTGCGCTGCTCTGCAGTGGTTCAGATTAAGCTGTAGTAGCTTCATTTTTAATTTCTTTTATTTGCGGCCTTTAAGAATAACGGACATGACCTGCTAAGGGTGTTATGTCCCGTGTTCTTCTGCCCCTTACGAGTACATAGGATGCACGCTGGTTCCTCTCGGCATGCTTTTGATGCATGCTCTGCTCCACCGCAGTTGTAGCACTTGCCTGTTTCGTCATGGCTGTTTCTGCATCTGGTTGCGATGTGCCCGAATTCTAGACACTTGAAACATCTCCTGGGGTCGGTTTTAAGTCGAATGCGGCAGATTGCCCATCCGATTCTTATTTTCCCGATTATCAGCAGCTGTTCGTCTAATTCTTTGGGTAGAAGGACTCTGGCCGTCTGGGTTCCCCGGTATGCTGCTCGCAGCTTGGGGGTGGCTTCTACGGGGATGTCCCCGTCGATTTTTGCAAAAACTGCATCCAAAACATCGGTATTTGAGCACCACTCGGGTATATCTTTGACCTCTATCATGGCTTTTTCAGAGATTGTTTTGACCTCCGCGAGTTCTCCCATCTTCTCTTGTACGGCCTTGAGCAGTTTCGCTGTCGCATCGTCTCCTGCTTTTTCCATATGTAGCAACAGCTCTTCAGCGGCTGTTCGCCGTATTTTAGTGACGTTTTCTCTGTAGTTTGACAGAGATTCGTCCTTTTGCACTGCCCTAAGGACCTCGGCATATGAAGCCGTGTCCTTGCACTTGACCAGCAGGGCATCTGGTCTGCTTGAAGTTTTACGTGGCTTTTTTCGTCGGCGGTTGACTTGCTGCCACGTGCTCTCTTTAGTGGTTCCCTCCTTGGGGCGCGCCGCCGGTCGTGCATGGTTATTGTCCGCACGGCGACCGTTTTCGGTAACTGCAGTGTTACGAGTTGGTGGCTCTTTTCGTATTCTTTGCCTTCGTTGTTTGCCTGCGTTTACTGCGGGGCTTACTGTCTTCGGCGGTGGCGTGCGCGCGCTCGTAGGCATCTCCTTGTTGTTGCAGCTCTTGATCTGCGCAACCGGTTCCGTGTCGCTTTGCTTCTTAGCGTCTTTTTTGCATTTGGGGCAGGTTGTGTCTATCCGCAGCTGGTCTTCTATTTGGGCGCACACTGCCTCTTGTATCTTCTTCATTTGTGCCAGCGAGTCCTTCATTCCCTGGTTTATGTGTCTCACCACCGGCTTTTTCTCATTGACGAGGTAGATTATCTCGTCCAGGATTGTTCCTAGTTTCTTCATCTGGCTGGAGCAAGAGTCCTTTGTGCTCTTTGCCCGCTTGGACGGTGTTTTCCGGGGCGTGCCTTCAGGGCTTCCCGAATTTCTGCCTCTCTTCGGCGTATTCGTACTTGCGCCTGCTGCAATGCAGTTGATAGCGTCGCATTTGGTTGGCAGAGGTGCATCGGCTTGGTCGGCTTGCGGTGGAGTTCTAGCAACTCTACTAGATTTCGCGAAGGCGAGACCATCTTCGCACTGGATAGGCTCTGCCTCTCTCGTTGTTGGTGTTGTTGCCTCTATTGTTTCGGGGTGGAGGTGTCCCCCTTGTTGTTTTGCATTCATTTCTATGTAGTTGGGCCCCCCCTCGAGGCCGTTATTATTGCCCGTTCTGTGCAGTCACCTTCGTGATCCCGTGGGTGCCTTTCCAGGGAGTGAGGTCCAAACGAGGGTTGACTCCGGTCCTCATGAGAGCCGGAGTTCAGAGCCAGATCGGTATTAGTCAGCACAATGTCAACTGATCCTGCACGGCCAACTTAATGGTAACGGACAGCAAGCGTTTCTCGAGGCCTTGCCATGGTTTTAACGGGGCGGGGGCAGGCGCAGCATTAGCCCAGCAGCCGTTTCCGCTCGATTTTACTCGGTTTACTAAGGTGCTGTAATACTGCGGCCTGTCAGCCCGGTTTCGTCAGATATGTAAGTGGCTTCCAGTATGCCGTAATTGAGACCTTACTGGGCTGGGGTCTCAATGGATCCTATGGGATCCTCTGTGCACGTCAGATAAGTGGCGCGAGTTTGTCCCGTAGGGCGTCCCACGTTGGCTACAAGTTTCCCCGTAGCGTTTGTTGGGAGTTATACCGCCCCGACTCGGCCGTCAGAGCCCCGTTTGTGGGTACGCCGCCGGAGCGGTGGGGATGGCTTAGCCAGATCCGCGGCCTTGTGTACCCGTTGGCCCTGTTGGACATTCAGCATTCTGCAATTATCTTTCTATTTGCCTTTCTACTAGCGCCATCTAGTGGTGGGCAATTAGGTATTTGCATCCCGGCTTCGTAGTGGCGCCATCTATTTGTCGCTCTATTATATGCGTTTGTGTGCTGTTTTTGAGCACTGGTGCTCAGCTGTGCTTACGCAATTTGTCATCGTTAGCTTGTAGCAGCTGATCGTCGTCTGCATGACTTTCACAATTCACAGCGGGATTGGAAAGCTTTTCACTTAATGCGCTCCAGGGCACAATTGAGTGGTGTTGTTGTTGTCTTACCCAGCGGAGGAGACCCGTCCGTCCGGATCACCAGTGACTGTACCTCCAGTTGGTGATCAGCGCCAACTCCAGGTACGTTGTTTCTGTCGTACAATCTGTCGCTTAGAGACGCTTTTACTTTGCAGCAGCTGCAGCAAAGGGAGCAAACCGGAGCACAAAAGAATATGCGTCCGCACCGCGTCTTTCACTTTCACCGTCTAATGTTGTAAGGGTAAGGGTACCTGAACGTTGGCATGTGTGCATAATAACTCTTTGGGCCTGCCAAGCACACACACTTACACACTTATCTATATGGATGGAAGCATTTATGCGTTTGTGTGCGTGTTGGTTGCCTGCCTGCCTGCCCGATGCAAATTTGACCAAATTTGAAGTTTTTGGCATTTCTCAATTTCGAGCCCTACACACACACACACACACAAATGTGTGCGAATGAGCCGATCAATATCAAGAGGTATTTTTATCAATGGGTGCGTAAATTTGGGCGACGGTGGGCTTGAAAAAATTGAAAATTTTCAATTTTTGGTCTTTTCTTAAATTATTCGACAAGCCGACGAAGAATTACCCTTGCAGAAATATGACTTAGTTTTTTTTTTAATTTTAAGCAAAATTGGTCCCCACAGTAAACAAAAAAAATAAAAAATAATATATAAATATATCATTTAGGTCATTTAAGTTTTTAATAAATATAAATATATCAGATTCTTCTCATTATGACTGACTGGACGAAGAAATACATGATAGAGCATTTGCCACCACAGGCACAAAGGGCACACAATTGAAGAAAAAATCTCTGGCTCGCGACAAACGCCGCGATCTACTTGTACGCACATCCACACAACCCAAACATTTGTATGCTTGTAGATCTCGGGGTTTTTGAGAAGCTATGCAGGGAGAAGGAGATGCACACAAGTGCGCAAATCAATAAGTGAGAGCGAGGCACACTCTGCACATGCATACACACATGTATGTTTTTGGGATGTAAGGAATTAAAAACTAACATACATATATTACGAAACAGCATCAGCCGCTGCAACGTTGTGCGTTGAGCGAGATGCGGCTTCATACTTAACGTTCGGCTTTCGAGGCCGGCGTTCGGCTGCCACTCTCAGCAGTCTTACTTTGTCTGGGCACACTAAAATGGTCGCGGACACCCATTCAAATTTTGAGTTTCCAAAGATTCATTTTATCACTTTTATTTATGTTTAAATTATTTACTACTCCGTCGGTCGAACTACCTACTGACGTATTTAATTTACCCTATTTGTATTGTTTGGCACTCTTTTATTTTTTAATAAAATAAAAATAATAATAATAAAGAAATTATATATGTAAATATTTGCGACGACTTTAAAAAACATATTTTTTACGGAGCCAACCTCAGTACACAGCATGCATTCGTATTTGAATACAAATTTGTGATAGGTGCATGATCAGCGCTAGAAAACTAATCCCTAAATTTCAATTTGGATTTCGCAAGCAGCATGGCACTCCAGAACAGCTGCATAGAGTTGTCAACTTTGCGTTAGAGGCCATAGAGAAGAAAGAGTATGCGGTCGCTGTCTTCCTGGACATACAGCAAGCTTTCGACAGGGTGTGGCACCCTGGACTTCTTTACAAAGCCAAGAGACTCTTAACCCCCCAGCTGTTCCAGGTTATAAAGAGCTTCTTAGAAGTCCTCCATTAAATCAATCAAGGCTGGCGTTCCCCAGGGCAGTGTTCTAGGCCCAACATTGTACTCGATATATTCAGCGGATATACCAAACCAGATGGCAATCACCTCAGTCGATAAAAGCGATACGCTAATAGCGACCTACGCCGACGACACTGCGGTGCTCACAAAAAGCAGTTGCATACTACTAGCCAAAAGTGCACTGCAGGAGTTTTTGGACGCATTCCAGGAATGGGCATCGAAATGGAATGTGTGCATAAACGCAGGTAAATGTGCAAACGTGACTTTCACAAATCGAGTGCAGAACTGCCCAGTCGTATCACTTAATGGAAGACTACTGGATCATTCATTTGCGTACAGGTACTTAGGTGTCATCCTAGACAGAAGCCTTACCTTCGAAAGACATGTCACGTCACTGCAGCACTCATATAGAGCCAAATTAAACAAGATTTCCTGGTTACTCTCCGCCAAAAACAAATTGTCGTTGGAGAACAAGGTCAAAATATACAAGTGCATTTTAGCTCCCAGCCTATTCTATGCCATACAGGTGTACGGTATTACTGCCAAGTCGCACCTGAATAAGATCCGTGTGCTACAAGCTAAGACTTTGAGGATGATCTCTGGGTCTCCATGGTACATAAGGACACGTAACATTGAGCGCGACCTTAAGGTGCCCAAAATAGGTGACAGAATCCAAGTGATTGCCCAAAAATACACGGAGAGGCTAGTAGCTCATCCAAACTGTTTAGTTAGACGCCTAAATACTGCCTGTCACCGTAGAAGAGTAAGGAGGAGACTCAAACGTCATCACCCTCAAGACCTCCTGAACCGGGTCTTGACATAAATATCTCATACTAAAATTTAGACGATCTCCCCAGTATCACCCCTTAAGCCTCCCCCTTATAAGTTATCTTTAATTCATTGTTATGTTCTAGAAATAGCAGCACACTTATCTTGTTAAATAAATTTCATTATTATTTTTTCAAAAAAAAGAAAACTAACAAAATTGATTTCTTTGCAAGCTAAAGCCAGAGCTGTGAATAACAACACATTCAAATATGCTGATATGTATGTACATATACTAACACACATACAAACATAATTGCTTGCACGGGTCTCATAGAGCCGAAGCGCAGAATACATTCCATTTTTAGCTTATCCCTCTTTCGGCTGTGAGAGCGCAATTTTTTTTTTTTGAACATAATTATTATTTGTTTTATTTAAAATCTGCCCGCTTTTTGGGAAATAATTAAATGTTTTCTTTGACTGTTGGCAGGTATGTATTACGTGTATCTATGTGTCTGTTTTGTGTGTTTAGTGTAGGGGAAGCAGTGGAATGTGTCGAGTTGGACTTTTTGGGGGAGGTCAAGTGGGTGTTTCCTTTTGAGCCGTCTTGTTGTTGAGTTGTTGTTTAAAAGGCTGGTGGCAAGATTATTTGGGTGGTTGCCTAGTCTGGCGAAGTATCGATCAATCGAGCAATAACCTTCTTTACACAAGGTATATTAAGCTGGCTGTGAATTACCTTATTATCATGGTAAACATGCGCGTTAGATAACATACGCATTTTGAAGTCGTTGAACAATGTTCAGGTTGCTCTTGCTGGCGGTACCCCAAAGATGGATGCCGTAAGTCCATGTTGGCTTGATAATTGTTTTATAGATTAAAAGCTTCACGTGAACCTTCAATTTGGACTGTCTACCAATCAGCCAGTAATATTTTTTCAGCTTGTTTTCAGCCTGCTTTCTTTTGCGCACAACGTGTTCACGCCATGTCAGCTGTCTGTCGAGTGCGATGCCAAGATAATTGGGCGTTGTGCTTACCGGAATCTGTAATACATCTAGGAAAACTGGGGGCAGTTTCCTTTGCGCAGCGTGAAAGTGGTATGGGTCGATTTTTCTTGGTTGACGCGTTAGGGTTGACCCTGGTTAGCAGCCGCGTTTTGTATCTGTCTATGTGCATGTTGTTTTTAATCAGTCTTTTGCGCGGCTTTTTTTTTCGACCGGGGTATTGATATGTAGTGTTACAGCGGTGTGGTCGGAGAATAAGTTCTCGTTGACATTGCATTCTATTTTATTCGAAGCTATACCTTTGGAGATAGCAATGTCCAGTATGTCAGGGATCTTGCGCAGATCCGTGGGCCAGTATGCTGGTTCACCAGGTGAGTGGCAGCTGAGTTCTTTTTTCTGAATGCATCGGTAAAGTGCTTGGCCTTTGGGGTTGTTGGTTCGCGAGCCCCACCAGGAGTATTTGGCATTGAAATCGCCTCCAATTATAAACCTGGCGCCAAGGCTTTCCAAAAGATGACTAATCTCGACGTCCCTAACGTTATACCTGGGTGGGAGATACGCAGCCGCGATTGTGAGGTCGCCGTGCGGGCTGGGCAGCCTAACATGGGCACACTGCACCCAATCTTGTTGGTATGCTGGTAGTTCAATATATTTAATTCCCTTCTTGATGAGCACTGCAGCTCCACCTCGGGCTCTACCGTTTGGGTGGTTGGTGTAAATAATATCAAAGCCATTGATGGAGAAGTACGATCTCTGGGAGAAGTGATTTTCTGATATTAGTAGTATATCTGTGTTGGTGGTCTTCACAAAGTGTTCGACCTCTGGTCTGCTATTGCACAGACCGTTCGCATTCCAGATGGTGAGGTTCAGCCTTACTTGCATAGCTTACCAACAAAAGTGGCTAGCATTAGCGACATCTGGCTTAATATCTTCTCCATAATTTTTTCCATCATCAACTCCAATCGGAGAAACCATGGCTTCCATAGCTCCTGTTGCTGACTGCTTAGATTGGCGGGCTTGGCTTTGTGAATTAAAATTTCCTCCTCTAAGTGCGTCCGAGAAGCTGACTTGTGGGTCGATTTTAGCAGATGGTAATCCTGAAGTACGCCTGGCTGAAGCATTTGGGTGACGAGAAGCATTTGGGATCGCCTGCGACTTGACCGTTTTATAAACGGCGCAGCCTTTGTATGAGGCAGCATGGTCGCCTCCACAGTGTACGCAGTTCGCTGGTTCCTCTCTACTTTTAGTGCAGTCTGCCGAGTTGTGTTTCTCGCCGCACTTGACGCATCTATGTTCAAGACGGCAATATCTTTGGATATGCCCAAACCCTTGACAGTGGTAGCATTGGGTGAAATCTACTTGCCCCTCTCTTCTCATTAGATGATGTAAAAGCCTTAATACAGGCACAAATTCAAGCCCCAGGTATAACGGTGGAGAATTTTAAGTTCGCATATGGAAGGGATATTGCATCCTTTAAAATAAGTTTCCGCCAGAAATATTTACTAACATTTGTTGTAAAGAGCTTTGGCCGAAACACTTAATAGTCAAAGAATATAAAGCCAAAAAGAAAAATTGGACTCCGATTTTATTACCATTTGTTTCTAGTGGCGCATCAACTTTAGTTGCTGCGTCAAATAACTAAATTCTTCTTTCGAGCTTGTCTACCAGAATGTTAGAGGCATTAAATCTAAACTTGTTAACCTGTATTCTCTTGCTTTTAATTTTTAAATTATCACTTTTACTGAGACCTGGCTGAAGCCAGACATCTCAGACTCTTCCATTTTTACCTCCAAATACACCACTCACAGATGTGATCGAGCTTCCCGTACCGGAGGAGGAGTACTCATAGCTGTCGAGTCTGCTCTTTCGTCGGAACCCATTGAACTTCCCATCTCAGAGATTGAGTTGGTGGCTGTGAGAGTTGTATTTGGAAGATTTTCTATCTTTATTTCATGTTCATATATACCCACTCTATCTTACTTGTCCATTTATCAAACCTATCTTAATGCTATTAAATCTATCTCCTCCCTACTTTCTGATAGGTACCTTTTAGTAGTTCTTGGGGACTTTAACCTCCCTGATGTCAATTGGTCATCGCCATCAGACTCAAACTTTCTGTTGCCGTCTTAGTCAATCGAATTTATTGATAGTCTACATGATCTAATTTTCATGTTGGATTTGTTCGACAGTGTTGTGCACAGGATTAATCCGCTTGCGCTTCCTGAAGACCCTTTTCATCCAACTTTGGATATGGTCATTGATTTACCAGCCCGAGTCCCTATCAAGGAATCGGAATTAGCTGAACGTGTCCGTTGTTTTCGAAAGGCTGAATTTTATAAACTGAATGATCCCATTCTGTAAGCGGACAGGTCCCAACTGTACAATTGTGCAGACATTGATGTTGCCATTAATCTATTTTATGATACCTAGTACTCGTATTTTGATGTCTGCATTCCTTTTGATCACCCAGCGAGGCCTGATAGGCCTCCCTAGTTCTCAAGTGAACTTATGAGATTAAAAAATGTGAAGTCGAAGTTTTATATAAAGTTTAAAAAATCGGGAAATCACTCTGATTTCTCCCGCTATGCAGTTGCCCGATCAAATTTTTCTACTCAAAATTTCATCTGCTATAAGGATTACGTTCGCCGTTGTCGCCATCAATTTTCTCATAATCCTAAGCAATTTTTTAACTTTGTCAATTTTAAACGAAAGATATCTATTTTGCCTTCTTCGGTTAAGTTTGCAGATGAGAGCGCGAATACTGATCCAGGCATAGCCGATCTGTTCGCAAACTTTTTTTAAACTACCTACTCCTCCGCTAGGTACAATAATATCAACCTTATTCTTATTAGTTACAGAGGTCAAACTGGATCCTAAATCCCATTATTACAGAAAGTTCGCTTCTCAGCGACCTTAACACTATCAAGCCGGTTTACTCACCGGGCCCTGATGGTGTTCCTGCTTGTGTGCTCAGGTACTGTGCCGCAGCATTTTTTAAACCTGTGTTAAAATTTTTTGGATTGTCCGTAAACACTTCATCTTTTCCGACCATTTGGAAGGAATCATACATTATCCCTCTCCATAAGAAAGGGAGTAAGTCAGATGTCTAAAACTATAGAGGTATTTCAAGTTATCCGCTATACCTAAAGCTTTTGAGAGAATAATAACATCTAAACTGCAACATTTATGTAGTTCTATCATTTCACCTTCCCAGCATGGGTTCGTGAAGCGCAGATCTCCAACCACTAACCTTCTTGAGTTTACTTCGCTTGTAATTGATGGGTTTAAGAAAAAGATGCAGACTGACGTCATCTACACTGGTTTCAGTAAGGCTTTCGACTCTGTCAACCACTCCTTGCTGCTTCATAAATTATTCAGGTGACTTCCGGTGTTCCTTAAGGTAGTCATTTTGGCCCGCTACTCTTTAATCTTTTCATTAATGACCTTCCCTCCATACTG
Source organism: Drosophila lacicola (assembly GCA_035045355.1). Lineage (NCBI taxonomy): Eukaryota > Metazoa > Arthropoda > Insecta > Diptera > Drosophilidae > Drosophila > Drosophila lacicola. The sequence continues at coordinate 5,101 of JAWNPB010000122.1, read as the reverse complement.
TCTCACTCTCGAGTACTAATGTATGCTGACGATGTCAAGATATGCCTTGCATATAAAGATATGGCACCATGTTATCTCATACAAGCTGTCTAGATGCGTTTCAGGCTTGGAGTCTAGCCAACCTCTTAAACTTAAACTGCTCCAAATGTAAGGTAATGCCTTTCTATAGAAACCCTCCTCAATTGGTTTCTTACATCCTTGATAGCTTACCGCTCGAGCGTGTTAACGGTTCTTCTAATCAAGTTAATGATCTAGGTGTCGTCCTTGATCATTCGACTATCATGCTAAGACCGTGGTCAATAAGGCCAGAATTGTTTTGGGTTTCATCAAGCGATGGTCGAAGGAGTTTGACGATCCGTACCCGACAAAAACCCTTTATATATCTTTGGTACGACCTATACTTGAGTATGCCTCATGCATCTGGTCACCGCAGTACTTTTTCCATCAAGACCGAATTGAATCCGTTCAGAAACAATTCTTGCTGATTGCCCTTCGTGGTTTTAATTGGGATCCTCGTGTGCGGTTACCGTCATTCTCCAGCAGATTTCTGATGATTAACGTTCCTTCCTTAACTAATCGTAGAGCCATGCTGGGTGTAATATTTATCCATAAATTAATAACTGGTGAAATTGACTCTTCTGTCTTGACCAGCCAATTAAATTTGGTTATCCCTACTAGACTGACACGTAATTTTACACCCTTATCACTTCAATTTTGTTTAACTAATTATGCCTTGCATGAACAGTTCAGGGTTCTCTGTGATGACTGTAACAAGCATTACAGACTATTCTGCTCGGAGTCTTCTATTCCTCTTATAAAGTCTATACTCTAAACTATTTAGCTAGTAGATAGTCTTATTTTTATTTGTAATTGTATTTGTGCATATACTCGTAGCTTGTATTTGTTTTTTATTTTTTACTTTGCAACTCGTGTCGTGCGTTACACGACTGCGCCCCTCGGTCGGTTGGGCGGGAGGTGGGATGCAGTACATTGCATCGGGATTCGCGTTAAAAAAAATAAACCTACATTGTTTTTTGGCAATTTCCTTAACCGAAGCTTGACGTGTGTTTATGCTTGGTTGAATTGATACACATCACCCATTTCGCTTTCTGCAAATAGCACTAAGTTGATAACTTGACATTTGTCAAATTCGATATTTATCCATTGCATGCTTATAAGCTGACTCATAATTTTACTTAATGTTTTTACTTCTATTTTGTAGCTGAAAAATTGATCCTCTATCTTCCTTGTCTATGCCGAGGGGCATGTGACATTTCGGCTTCATCTGAGCCTTCATGTTTCTGTAAGTAATACCACTAACCATACAATGCATAGATATGTCAAACAACAGAATAATCATAACACGATAAATCGCAACGACTAAGCCCCATGGGTGCCCGCGCACATTTCAGTTTGCCCAGATAGAGTAAGACTGCTGAGAGTGGCAGCCGAACGCCGGCCTCGAAAGCCGAACGTTCAGTATGAAGCCGCATCTCGCTATAATATATGTATGTGTGTATGTTAGTTTTAAATCCTTACAGACCAAATCATATGTGCGTATGCATGTGCAGAGTGTGCCTCGCTCCCACTCAATGTTTTGCGCTGTTGTGTGCATCTCTTTCTCACTGCGTAGCTTCTCCAAAAACCCCGAGATTTACAAACATTCATATTTTTGTGTTGTGTGCGCAAAAGTAAATCATGCCGTTTGTCCGCGAGCCAGAGATCTTTTCGTCAATTGTGTGCCCTTTGTGCCTGTGGTAGCAAAAGGCACACATATTCAAATGTTCTACCTTGTATTTCTTCGTCCAGTCAGGCATAATGAGCAGAATCTGATATATTTTCATTTAATAAAAACTTAAATGACCCAAATGAAATATTTATATTTTATATTCTATTATTTTTGTTTACTTTTGGGACCTGTTTTGCTTAAAATAAAAAAAAACTAAGTCATATTTCTGCAAGGGTAATTCATCGTCAGCTTGTCGAAAAATTTAAAGAAAAGACCATAAATGAAAAATGTTCTATTTTTGCGACTTGCTACTTGTGCACACGCACACTTTTTCGAGGGAGCAGTCGTGTGATATTACAAAAGGGTTTGGCCTGTTCATGTGCAAAATTGCTATTTTTCATGCATGGTGTAAGGGTAAGGGTACCTGAACGTTGGCATGTGTGCATGATAACTTTTTAGGCCGGCCAAGCTCGCACACTTACACACTTTTCTTGCGCCTGCCTGTTCGCTTAAATTTGACAAGATTTGAAGTTTTTGGCATTTCTGAATTTCGAGCTGTACACACACACACAAATGTGTGCGAATGAGCCGATCAAGGGTTTGTCGTATTGAGTAATAAAGACACAGAGCTGAAGACTCACTCCGAGCTTTTTTACCGTTTTAAAAATCGCGCGTGGTAGATCGAGTTGGTCCGCAAACGCAAAATCAAACTCAAAAATAAAGCTCGTTTACCATAGTAAGCAACAACAAATTACTTGCAAAACAAATTATAACAATGCATGTATTCGCACACAAAAAGCGCTAGCCTGTGACGTCATGTGCAAAACAGAATGTTGCAATCTTCTCAAATTCAATTATATTTTTTGCTTGGCTTGGTAGACACATGCATGCTTATTTTTAACCAATATGTGTGAGATGAGACACACATGCCTTATACATAGAAATGGTATAGAATGTTTTAAGAAAACAATTATTATTGATTGCACTAATAGTTGCACACTAAATACGAAATTATAAATTTCTCAGACATTGGGTCAAATATGTGTATATAAGAAAGTTAGTGGAACTTGGTTACAGAATTTATGAATAGTTAAATACCCTATTTTGAGAAAGGGTGCCTTGCTGATCGAAAAATGAAAAATTATAAAATTTGCCTGGCTGCTTGCAAGTTGAAAGCGATTGGAGAAGAAGAAGATATGACTTTGGGAGTTTGCGAATTAAAGGCATAGCAGTGCTTAGAAACCACAACAATGGGTTAGAAGAGTGTAGAAGCTTAGATCATAGGCTGTAGCCTCAAACCAAAAAGGGATAGCAGGGTCAGAATTTGTGGTGTGCTTTTTTCATTATCGAATCGTTTGTTTTGTTTGTGGTTGCTGTTGGTTCATATGGGAAATGTTCTAAAGTTGTCTTTGATTTTTGGGCAACGGCAGAAGTAGCTGTAGACAGTCGGGTGTTGTGTTTGCAATTTTTGTTTGCAACCTCGCTATCGCGCTCGAAGTGTTTCGAAAAAGAGCTTTTGATCCAAATGCCTTCTCTGTCTCTTTATTTCTCAATGGGTTTGTCGTGAGATAGAGATATTTTCAGCAATGAGTGCGTAAATTTGGGCGACTTGCACGATCTTTTTTTTTTGGCATGCCTGCGACCGCTTGCGGCCGCGTAAGGCACAAATTTGTGAACAGTCAACGAAAACAGGTGAACCGCACTTGCAGCTCGCTTGCTCTTTGATATTGAAAAAAGGCAAGTGATCCTTTTATGTATTTTTTGACAATGTACAAATTTTGGCTTAAGGGGTTTTATGACAGGCATATGGATCCATATCAAAGAGCAAACGTGCGAATGACAAGTGGCAAAACATCCTCTTCCAAATAACGATCGATTTCAATATCCGCTTTTGAAAGAGGTGAATTTTTTGGCCTGGGCGCCTGTGGAATTGAGCTGAAGAGACTATATAAAACCTCTTCCGAGTTGCATTAAAGAGTTTGGTAAGAGTAGATTTTACTCTCTCGGCCGTGCTCGGATCCTTGAAATAAATAGTTTTATATTTTGGATGTAAAGATATTGCAGCCGCTTACGTGTTACTTTGCTCCAAGCCACCCAGTCGCCTTTTCATTCCATCAAAAAGGGAGTTGATAGCCTACAATATACAATTCAAAAATCTGAGCGTATATGTACATATTTTTATCAGGGGCTCATCGCATAGTGCCATAGTGCTTTTCGCAGCATCCTCAGTCTTTAGGACGAAAATGTAAGATATTAATATAAAAAAGATAAGATATTAATACATAAAACTAAATACAAAAGAAACAACATAATGTACCTTTAAAAAACGTTCCAGTATATATGTATATATGTGGAATTCCACCTGGTTTCAATGTTCTGTATTGAAAGCAATATCTCGATGTTGTTGTACCGCTGGTAGGCCAAGAATTTGTTGTTTGCTGTAGTGCTTTTTATACCCTGAACCCATTGACAATGGGTAAAAAGGGTATAATGTATTTGTGCATATGTATGTAACAGGCAGAAGGAAGCATCTCCGACCCCATAAAGTATATATATTCTTGATCAGCATCAACAGCAGAATCGATTTAGCCTTGTCCGTCTGTCCGTCCGTCCGTCTGTCCGTATGTATGAACGCAAGGATCTCAGAACCTATAAGAGCTAGAGACTTGAAATTTTAGCTGTAGGTCCTCCTAGTCCCCGCGCAGATCACGTGCGTCAAATTAGCGGCGGTGACTTACCGTCGATTTTTGGTACTTGGTATCGGAAAAGGAATCGGTCACTTTTAAATGCATTTATTAATGTTTTTAAGCACAAAACCCAATAAATTTTAATGCAGAATTGCAAAATAATAAATTACTTACTGTCTACATTCATTTGTTTTGGAATTTTAATTTATAATGTGGGTATACCAAGGGGTTGAAAAATTAGGTTTTCACCATTCTCTATAAATCTTAATTCAGGGATAATGGCCTCGAAAACCGCATATACACGATTAAAGCCAATAGTTTCACCTAACCAACCTTGAAAAAATTATAAAAATCGATCAGCACATTTTTAAGATATTTGTACTGCAGTGCAGCAACCTCGTTGCTAGCCCCATACAAAATGTTCGTAAAAAATTGGTCTTGCACTTAAACCCTAATATCTTTTCTCAGGGATAATGGCCCTCGATGCACGCTATACTAACTTGAAGATACATGTTTTAAGAAGCCTTACGCACAAATTCTAAACAAATCGATCAGCCAGTTTTTTAGAAAAATAATAAAATGTAAACACACCTCGTGTTGTTCTTTCAAAATGCCTATCGAGCTACTAGTTCCAACGTGAACCGAACCACTGCTTGGAATCAGTGTTGAATAATCTTATACAGTA
>JAWNPB010000120.1:0-112095 GCA_035045355.1 Drosophila lacicola | reverse complement strand
TAGGTTCTGAGATCCTTGCGTTCATACATACGGACAGACGGACGGACGGACAGACGGACAAGGCTAAATCGATTCTGCTGTTGATGCTGATCAAGAATATATATACTTTATGGGGTCGGAGATGCTTCCTTCTGCCTGTTACATACATATGCACAAATACATTATACCCTTTTTACCCATTGTCAATGGGTTCAGGGTATAAAAAGCACTACAGCAAACAACAAATTCTTGGCCTACCAGCGGTACAACAACATCGAGATATTGCTTTCAATACAGAACATTGAAACCAGGTGGAATTCCACATATATACATATATACTGGAACGTTTTTTAAAGGTACATTATGTTGTTTCTTTTGTATTTAGTTTTATGTATTAATATCTTATCTTTTTTATATTAATATCTTACATTTTCGTCCTAAAGACTGAGGATGCTGCGAAAAGCACTATGGCACTATGCGATGAGCCCCTGATAAAAATATGTATATATACGCTCAGATTTCTGAATTGTATATTGTAGGCTATCAACTCCCTTTTTGATGGAATGAAAAGGCGACTGGGTGGCTTGGAGCAAAGTAACACGTAAGCGGCTGCAATATCTTTAGATCCAAAATATAAAACTATTTATTTCAAGGATCCGAGCACGGCCGAGAGAGTAAAATCTACTCTTACCAAACTCTTTAATGCAACTCGGAAGACGTTTTATATAGTCTCTTCAGCTCAATTCCACAGGCGCCCAGGCCAAAAAAGTCACCTCTTTCAAAAGCGGATATTGAAATCGATCGTTATTTGGAAGAGGATGTTTTGCCACTTGTCATTCGCACGTTTGCTCTTTGATATGGATCCATATGCCTGTCATAAAACCCCTTAAGCCAAAATTTGTACATTGTCAAAAAATACATAAAAGGATCACTTGCCTTTTTTCAATATCAAAGAGCAAGCGAGCTGCAAGTGCGGTTCACCTGTTTTCGTTGACTGTTCACAAATTTGTGCCTTACGCGGCCGTAAGCCCACCGCAGGCATGCCAAAAAAAAAAAAGATCGTGCAAGTCGCCCAAATTTACGCACTCATTGATGAAAATATCTCTATCTCACGACAAACCCATTGAGAAATAAAGAGACAGAGAAGGCATTTGGATCAAAAGCTCTTTTTCGAAACACTTCGAGCGCGATAGCGAGGTTGCAAACAAAAATTGCAAACACAACACCCGACTGTCTACAGCTACTTCTGCCGTTGCCCAAAAATCAAAGACAACTTTAGAACATTTCCCATATGAACCAACAGCAACCACAAACAAAACAAACGATTCGATAATGAAAAAAGCACACCACAAATTCTGTCCCTGCTATCCCTTTTTGGTTTGAGGCTACAGCCTATGATCTAAGCTTCTACAGTCTTCTAACCCATTGTTGTGGTTTCTAAGCACTGCTATGCCTTTAATTCGCAAACTCCCAAAGTCATATCTTCTTCTTCTCCAATCGCTTTCAACTTGCAAGCAGCCAGGCAAATTTTATAATTTTTCATTTTTCGATCAGCAAGGCACCCTTTCTCAAAATAGGGTATTTAACTATTCATAAATTCTGTAACCAAGTTCCACTAACTTTCTTATATACACATATTTGACCCAATGTCTGAGAAATTTATAATTTCGTATTTAGTGTGCAACTATTAGTGCAATCAATAATAATTGTTTTCTTAAAACATTCTATACCATTTCTATGTATAAGGCATGTGTGTCTCATCTCACACATATTGGTTATGCATGTGTCTACCAAGCCAAGCAAAAAATATAAATGAATTTGAGAAGATTGCAACATTCTGTTTTGCACATGACGTCACAGTCTAGCGCTTTTTGTGTGCGAATACATGCATTGTTATAATTTGTTTTGCAAGTAATTTGTTGTTGCTTCCTATGGTAAACGAGCTTTATTTTTGAGTTTGATTTTGCGTTTGCGGACCAACTCGATCTACCACGCGCGATTTTTAAAACGGTAAAAAAGCTCGGAGTGAGTCTTCAGCTCTGTCTCTTTATTACTCAATGCGACAAACCCTTGATCGGCTCATTCGCACACATTTGTGTGTGTGTGTACAGCTCGAAATTCAGAAATGCCAAAAACTTCAAATCTTGTCAAATTTAAGCGAACAGGCAGGCGCAAGAAAAGTGTGTAAGTGTGCGAGCTTGGCCGGCCTAAAAAGTTATCATGCACACATGCCAACGTTCAGATACCCTTACCCTTACAACAAGCATGAAAAATAGCAATTTTGCACATGAACAGGCCAAACCCTTTTATAATATCACACGACTGCTCCCTCGAAAAAGTGTGCGTGTGCACAAGTAGCAAGTCGCAAAAATAGAACATTTTTCATTTATGGTCTTTTCTTTAAATTTTTCGACAAGCTGACGATGAATTACCCTTGCAGAAATATGACTTAGTTTTTTTTTATTTTAAGCAAAACAGGTCCCAAAAGTAAACAAAAATAATAGAATATAAAATATAAATATTTCATTTGGGTCATTTAAGTTTTTATTAAATGAAAATATATCAGATTCTGCTCATTATGCCTGACTGGACGAAGAAATACAAGGTAGAACATTTGAATATGTGTGCCTTTTGCTACCACAGGCACAAAGGGCACACAATTGACGAAAAGATCTCTGGCTCGCGGACAAACGGCATGATTTACTTTTGCGCACACAACACAAAAATATGAATGTTTGTAAATCTCGGGGTTTTTGGAGAAGCTACGCAGTGAGAAAGAGATGCACACAACAGCGCAAAACATTGAGTGGGAGCGAGGCACACTCTGCACATGCATACGCACATATGATTTGGTCTGTAAGGATTTAAAACTAACATACACACATACATATATTAAGCGAGATGCGGCTTCATACTGAACGTTCGGCTTTCGAGGCCGGCGTTCGGCTGCCACTCTCAGCAGTCTTACTCTATCTGGGCAAACTGAAATGTGCGCGGGCACCCATGGGGCTTAGTCGTTGCGATTTATCGTGTTATGATTATTCTGTTGTTTGACATATCTATGCATTGTATGGTTAGTGGTATTACTTACAGAAACATGAAGGCTCAGATGAAGCCGAAATGTCACATGCCCCTCGGCATAGACAAGGAAGATAGAGGATCAATTTTTCAGCTACAAAATAGAAGTAAAAACATTAAGTAAAATTATGAGTCAGCTTATAAGCATGCAATGGATAAATATCGAATTTGACAAATGTCAAGTTATCAACTTAGTGCTATTTGCAGAAAGCGAAATGGGTGATGTGTATCAATTCAACCAAGCATAAACACACGTCAAGCTTCGGTTAAGGAAATTGCCAAAAAACAATGTAGGTTTATTTTTTTTAACGCGAATCCCGATGCAATGCACTGCATCCCACCTCCCGCCCAACCGACCGAGGGGCGCAGTCGTGTAACGCACGACACGAGTTGCAAAGTAAAAAATAAAAAACAAATACAAGCTACGAGTATATGCACAAATATAATTACAAATAAAAATAAGACTATCTACTAGCTAAATAGTTTAGAGTATAGACTTTATAAGAGGAATAGAAGACTCCGAGCAGAATAGTCTGTAATGCTTGTTACAGTCATCACAGAGAACCCTGAACTGTTCATGCAAGGCATAATTAGTTAAACAAAATTGAAGCGATAAGGGTGTAAAATTACGTGTCAGTCTAGTAGGGATAACCAAATTTAATTGGCTGGTCAAGACAGAAGAGTCAATTTCACCAGTTATTAATTTATGGATAAATATTACACCCAGCATGGCTCTACGATTAGTTAAGGAAGGAACGTTAATCATCAGAAATCTGCTGGAGAATGACGGTAACCGCACACGAGGATCCCAATTAAAACCACGAAGGGCAATCAGCAAGAATTGTTTCTGAACGGATTCAATTCGGTCTTGATGGAAAAAGTACTGCGGTGACCAGATGCATGAGGCATACTCAAGTATAGGTCGTACCACAGATATATAAAGGGTTTTTGTCGGGTACGGATCGTCAAACTCCTTCGACCATCGCTTGATGAAACCCAAAACAATTCTGGCCTTATTGACCACGGTCTTAGCATGATAGTCGAATGATCAAGGACGACACCTAGATCATTAACTTGATTAGAAGAACCGTTAACACGCTCGAGCGGTAAGCTATCAAGGATGTAAGAAACCAATTGAGGAGGGTATCTATAGAAAGGCATTACCTTACATTTGGAGCAGTTTAAGTTTAAGAGGTTGGCTAGACTCCAAGCCTGAAACGCATCTAGACAGCTTGTATGAGATAACATAGTGCCATATCTTTATATGCAAGGCATATCTTGACATCGTCAGCATACATTAGTACTCGAGAGTGAGACAGTATGGAGGGAAGGTCATTAATGAAAAGATTAAAGAATAGCGGGCCAAAATGACTACCTTAACGAACACCGGAAGTCACCTGAATAATTTATGAAGCAGCAAGGAGTGGTTGACAGAGTCGAAAGCCTTACTGAAACCAGTGTAGATGACGTCAGTCTGCATCTTTTTCTTAAACCCATCAATTACAAGCGAAGTAAACTCAAGAAGGTTAGTGGTTGGAGATCTGCGCTTCACGAACCCATGCTGGGAAGGTGAAATGATAGAACTACATAAATGTTGCAGTTTAGATGTTATTATTCTCTCAAAAGCTTTAGGTATAGCGGATAACTTGAAATACCTCTATAGTTTTAGACATCTGACTTACTCCCTTTCTTATGGAGAGGGATAATGTATGATTCCTTCCAAATGGTCGGAAAAGATGAAGTGTTTACGGACAATCCAAAAAATTTTAACACAGGTTTAAAAAATGCTGCGGCACAGTACCTGAGCACACAAGCAGGAACACCATCAGGGCCCGGTGAGTAAACCGGCTTGATAGTGTTAAGGTCGCTGAGAAGCGAACTTTCTGTAATAATGGGATTTAGGATCCAGTTTGACCTCTGTAACTAATAAGAATAAGGTTGATATTATTGTACCTAGCGGAGGAGTAGGTAGTTTACAAAAAGTTTGCGAACAGATCGGCTATGCCTGGATCAGTATTCGCGCTCTCATCTGCAAACTTAACCGAAGAAGGCAAAATAGATATCTTTCGTTTAAAATTGACAAAGTTAAAAAATTGCTTAGGATTATGAGAAAATTGATGGCGACAACGGCGAACGTAATCCTTATAGCAGATGGAATTTTGAGTAGAAAAATTTGATCGGGCAACTGCATAGCGGGAGAAATCAGAATGATTTCCCGATTTTTTAAACTTTATATAAAACCTCGACTTCACATTTTTTAATCTCATAAGTTCACTTGAGAACTAGGGAGGCCTATCAGGCCTCGCTGGGTGATCAAGAGGAATGCAGACATCAAAATACGAGTACTAGGTATCATAAAATAGATTAATGGCAACATCAATGTCTGCACAATTGTACAGTTGGGACCTGTCCGCTTACAGAATGGGATCATTCAGTTTATAAAATTCAGCCTTTCGAAAACAACGGACACGTTCAGCTTATTCCGATTCCTTGATAGGGACTCGGGCTGGTAAATCAATGACCATATCCAAAGTTGGATGAAAAGGGTCTTCAGGAAGCGCAAGCGGATTAATCCTGTGCACAACACTGTCGAACAAATCCAACACGAAAATTAGATCATGTAGACTATCAATAAATTCGATTGACTAAGACGGCAACAGAAAGTTTGAGTCTGATGGCGATGACCAATTGACATCAGGGAGGTTAAAGTCCCCAAGAACTACTAAAAGGTACCTATCAGAAAGTAGGGAGGAGATAGATTTAATAGCATTAAGATAGGTTTGATAAATGGACAAGTAAGATAGAGTGGGTATATATGAACATGAAATAAAGATAGAAAATCTTCCAAATACAACTCTCACAGCCACCAACTCAATCTCTGAGATGGGAAGTTCGATGGGTTCCGACGAAAGAGCAGACTCGACAGCTATGAGTACTCCTCCTCCGGTACGGGAAGCTCGATCACATCTGTGAGTGGTGTATTTGGAGGTAAAAATGGAAGAGTCTGAGATGTCTGGCTTCAGCCAGGTCTCAGTAAAAGTGATAATTTGAAAATTAAAAGCAAGAGAATACAGGTTAACAAGTTTAGATTTAATGCCTCTAACATTCTGGTAGACAAGCTCGAAAGAAGAATTTAGTTATTTGACGCAGCAACTAAAGTTGATGCGCCACTAGAAACAAATGGTAATAAAATCGGAGTCCAATTTTTCTTTTTGGCTTTATATTCTTTGACTATTAAGTGTTTCGGCCAAAACTCTTTACAACAAATGTTAGTAAATATTTCTGGCGGAAACTTATTTTAAAGGATGCAATATCCCTTCCATATGCGAACTTAAAATTCTCCACCGTTATACCTGGGGCTTGAATTTGTGCCTGTATTAAGGCTTTTACATCATCTAATGAGAAGAGAGGGGCAAGTAGATTTGACCCAATGCTACCGCTGTCAAGGGTTTGGGCATATCCAAAGATATTGCCGTCTTGAACATAGATGCGTCAAGTGCGGCGAGAAACACAACTCGGCAGACTGCACTAAAAGTAGAGAGGAACCAGCGAACTGCGTACACTGTGGAGGCGACCATGCTGCCTCATACAAAGGCTGCGCCGTTTATAAAACGGCCAAGTCGCAGGCGATCCCAAATGCTTCTCGTCACCCAAATGCTTCAGCCAGGCGTACTTCAGGATTACCATCTGCTAAAATCGACCCACAAGTCAGTTTCTCGGACGCACTTAGAGGAGGAAATTTTAATTCACAAAGCCAAGCCCGCCAATCTAAGCAGTCAGCAACAGGAGCTATGGAAGCCATGGTTTCTCCGATTGGAGTTGATGATGGAAAAAATGATGGAGAAGATATTAAGCCAGATGTCGCTAATGCTAGCCACTTTTGTTGGTAAGCTATGCAAGTAAGGCTGAACCTCACCATCTGGAATGCGAACGGTCTGTGCAATAGCAGACCAGAGGTCGAACACTTTGTGAAGACCACCAACACAGATATACTACTAATATCAGAAAATCACTTCTCCCAGAGATCGTACTTCTCCATCAATGGCTTTGATATTATTTACACCAACCACCCAAACGGTAGAGCCCGAGGTGGAGCTGCAGTGCTCATCAAGAAGGGAATTAAATATATTGAACTACCAGCATACCAACAAGATTGGGTGCAGTGTGCCCATGTTAGGCTGCCCAGCCCGCTCGGCGACCTCACAATCGCGGCTGCGTATCTCCCACCCAGGTATAACGTTAGGGACGTCGAGATTAGTCATCTTTTGGAAAGCCTTGGCGCCAGGTTTATAATTGGAGGCGATTTCAATGCCAAATACTCCTGGTGGGGCTCGCGAACCAACAACCCCAAAGGCCAAGCACTTTACCGATGCATTCAGAAAAAAGAACTCAGCTGCCACTCACCTGGTGAACCAGCATACTGGCCCACGGATCTGCGCAAGATCCCTGACATACTGGACATTGCTATCTCCAAAGGTATAGCTTCGAATAAAATAGAATGCAATGTCAACGAGAACTTATTCTCCGACCACACCGCTGTAACACTACATATCAATACCCCGGTCGAAAAAAAAGCCGCGCAAAAGACTGATTAAAAACAACATGCACATAGACAGATACAAAACGCGGCTGCTAACCAGGGTCAACCCTAACGCGTCAACCAAGAAAAATCGACCCATACCACTTTCACGCTGCGCAAAGGAAACTGCCCCCAGTTTTCCTAGATGTATTACAGATTCCGGTAAGCACAACGCCCAATTATCTTGGCATCGCACTCGACAGACAGCTGACATGGCGTGAACACATTGTGCGCAAAAGAAAGCAGGCTGAAAACAAGCTGAAAAAATATTACTGGCTGATTGGTAGACAGTCCAAATTGAAGGTTCACGTGAAGCTTTTAATCTATAAAACAATTATCAAGCCAACATGGACTTACGGCATCCATCTTTGGGGTACCGCCAGCAAGAGCAACCTGAACATTGTTCAACGACTTCAAAATGCGTATGTTATCTAACGCGCATGTTTACCATGATAATAAGGTAATTCACAGCCAGCTTAATATACCTTGGGTAAAGAAGGTTATTGCTCGATTGATCGATACTTCGCCAGACTAGGCAACCACCCAAATAATCTTGCCACCAGCCTTTTAAACAACAACTCAACAACAAGACGGCTCAAAAGGAAACACCCACTTGACCTCCCCCAAAAAGTCCAACTCGACACATTCCACTGCTTCCCCTACACTAAACACACAAAACAGACACATAGATACACGTAATACATACCTGCCAACAGTCAAAGAAAACATTTAATTATTTCCCAAAAAGCGGGCAGATTTTAAATAAAACAAATAATAATTATGTTCAAAAAAAAAATTGCGCTCTCACAGCCGAAAGAGGGATAAGCTAAAAATGGAATGTATTCTGCGCTTCGGCTCTATGAGACCCGTGCAAGCAATTATGTTTGTATGTGTGTTAGTATATGTACATACATATCAGCATATTTGAATGTGTTGTTATTCACAGCTCTGGCTTTAGCTTGCAAAGAAATCAATTTTGTTAGTTTTCTTTTTTTTGAAAAAATAATAATGAAATTTATTTAACAAGATAAGTGTGCTGCTATTTCTAGAACATAACAATGAATTAAAGATAACTTATAAGGGGGAGGCTTAAGGGGTGATACTGGGGAGATCGTCTAAATTTTAGTATGAGATATTTATGTCAAGACCCGGTTCAGGAGGTCTTGAGGGTGATGACGTTTGAGTCTCCTCCTTACTCTTCTACGGTGACAGGCAGTATTTAGGCGTCTAACTAAACAGTTTGGATGAGCTACTAGCCTCTCCGTGTATTTTTGGGCAATCACTTGGATTCTGTCACCTATTTTGGGCACCTTAAGGTCGCGCTCAATGTTACGTGTCCTTATGTACCATGGAGACCCAGAGATCATCCTCAAAGTCTTAGCTTGTAGCACACGGATCTTATTCAGGTGCGACTTGGCAGTAATACCGTACACCTGTATGGCATAGAATAGGCTGGGAGCTAAAATGCACTTGTATATTTTGACCTTGTTCTCCAACGACAATTTGTTTTTGGCGGAGAGTAACCAGGAAATCTTGTTTAATTTGGCTCTATATGAGTGCTGCAGTGACGTGACATGTCTTTCGAAGGTAAGGCTTCTGTCTAGGATGACACCTAAGTACCTGTACGCAAATGAATGATCCAGTAGTCTTCCATTAAGTGATACGACTGGGCAGTTCTGCACTCGATTTGTGAAAGTCACGTTTGCACATTTACCTGCGTTTATGCACACATTCCATTTCGATGCCCATTCCTGGAATGCGTCCAAAAACTCCTGCAGTGCACTTTTGGCTAGTAGTATGCAACTGCTTTTTGTGAGCACCGCAGTGTCGTCGGCGTAGGTCGCTATTAGCGTATCGCTTTTATCGACTGAGGTGATTGCCATCTGGTTTGGTATATCCGCTGAATATATCGAGTACAATGTTGGGCCTAGAACACTGCCCTGGGGAACGCCAGCCTTGATTGATTTAATGGAGGACTTCTAAGAAGCTCTTTATAACCTGGAACAGCTGGGGGGTTAAGAGTCTCTTGGCTTTGTAAAGAAGTCCAGGGTGCCACACCCTGTCGAAAGCTTGCTGTATGTCCAGGAAGACAGCGACCGCATACTCTTTCTTCTCTATGGCCTCTAACGCAAAGTTGACAACTCTATGCAGCTGTTCTGGAGTGCCATGCTGCTTGCGAAATCCAAATTGAAATTTAGGGATTAGTTTTCTAGCGCTGATCATGCACCTATCACAAATTTGTATTCAAATACGAATGCATGCTGTGTACTGAGGTTGGCTCCGTAAAAAATCTGTTTTTTAAAGTCGTCGCAAATATTTACATATATAATTTCTTTATTATTATTATTTTTATTTTATTAAAAAATAAAAGAGTGCCAAACAATACAAATAGGGTAAATTAAATACGTCAGTAGGTAGTTCGACCGACGGAGAAGTAAATAATTTAAACATAAATAAAATTGATAAAATGAATCTTTGGAAACTCAAAATTTGAATGGGTGTCCGCGACCATTTTAGTGTGCCCAGACAAAGTAAGACTGCTGAGAGTGGCAGCCGAACGCCGGCCTCGAAAGCCGAACGTTCAGTATGAAGCCGCATCTCGCTCAACGCACAACGTTGCAGCGGCTGATGCTGTTTCGTAATATATGTATGTTAGTTTTTAATTCCTTACATCCCAAAAACATACATGTGTGTATGCATGTGCAGAGTGTGCCTCGCTCTCACTTATTGATTTGCGCACTTGTGTGCATCTCCTTCTCCCTGCATAGCTTCTCAAAAACCCCGAGATCTACAAGCATACAAATGTTTGGGTTGTGTGGATGTGCGCACAAGTAGATCGCGGCGTTTGTCGCGAGCCAGAGATTTTTTCTTCAATTGTGTGCCCTTTGTGCCTGTGGTGGCAAATGCTCTATCATGTATTTCTTCGTCCAGTCAGTCATAATGAGAAGAATCTGATATATTTATATTTATTAAAAACTTAAATGACCTAAATGATATATTTATATATTATTTTTTATTTTTTTTGTTTACCAATTTTTTGGGACCAATTTTGCTTAAAATTAAAAAAAAAACTAAGTCATATTTCTGCAAGGGTAATTCTTCGTCGGCTTGTCGAATAATTTAAGAAAAGACCAAAAATTGAAAATTTTCAATTTTTTCAAGTCCACCGTCGCCCAAATTTACGCACCCATTGATAAAAATACCTCTTGATATTGATCGGCTCATTCGCACACATTTGTGTGTGTGTGTGTGTGTAGGGCTCGAAATTGAGAAATGCCAAAAACTTCAAATTTGGTCAAATTTGCATCGGGCAGGCAGACAGGCAACCAACACGCACACAAACGCATAAATGCTTCCATCCATATAGATAAGTGTGTAAGTGTGTGTGCTTGGCAGGCCCAAAGAGTTATTATGCACACATGCCAACGTTCAGGTACCCTTACCCTTACAACATTAGACGGTGAAAGTGAAAGACGCGGTGCGGACGCATATTCTTTTGTGCTCCGGTTTGCGCCCTTTGCTGCAGCTGCTGCAAAGTAAAAGCGTCTCTAAGCGACAGATTGTACGACAGAAACAACGTACCTGGAGTTGGCGCTGATCACCAACTGGAGGTACAGTCACTGGTGATCCGGACGGACGGGTCTCCTCCGCTGGGTAAGACAACAACAACACCACTCAATTGTGCCCTGGAGCGCATTGAGTGAAAAGCTTTCCAATCCCGCTGTGAATTGTGAAAGTCATGCAGACGACGATCAGCTGCTACAAGCTAACGATGACAAATTGCGTAAGCACAGCTGAGCACCAGTGCTCAAAAACAGCACACAGACGCATATAATAGAGCGACAAATAGATGGCGCCACTACGAAGCCGGGATGCAAAAACCTAATTGCCCACCACTAGATGGCGCTAGTAGAAAGGCAAATAGAAAGATAATTGCAGAATGCTGAATGTCCAACAGGGCCAACGGGTACACAAGGCCGCGGATCTGGCTAAGCCATCCCCACCGCTCCGGCGGCGTACCCACAAACGGGGCTCTGACGGCCGAGTCGGGGCGGTATAACTCCCAACAAACGCTACGGGGAAACTTGTAGCCAACGTGGGACGCCCTACGGGACAAACTCGCGCCACTTATCTGACGTGCACGGAGGATCCCATAGGATCCATTGAGACCCCAGCCCAGTAAGGTCTCAATTACGGCATACTGGAAGCCACTTACATATCTGACGAAACCGGGCTGACAGGCCGCAGTATTACAGCACCTTAGTAAACCGAGTAAAATCGAGCGGAAACGGCTGCTGGGCTAATGCTGCGCCTGCCCCCGCCCCGTTAAAACCATGGCAAGGCCTCGAGAAACGCTTGCTGTCCGTTACCATTAAGTTGGCCGTGCAGGATCAGTTGACATTGTGCTGACTAATACCGATCTGGCTCTGAACTCCGGCTCTCATGAGGACCGGAGTCAACCCTCGCGTGGACCTCACTCTCTGGAAAGGCACCCACGGGATCACGAAGGTGACTGCACAGAACGGGCAATAATAACGGCCTCGAGGGGGGGCCCAACTACATAGAAATGAATGCAAAACAACAAGGGGGACACCTCCACCCCGAAACAATAGAGGCAACAACACCAACAACGAGAGAGGCAGAGCCTATCCAGTGCGAAGATAGGCTCTCGCCTTCGCGAAATCTAGTAGAGTTGCTAGAACTCCACCGCAAGCCGACCAAGCCGATGCACCTCTGCCAACCAAATGCGACGCTATCAACTGCATTGCAGCAGGCGCAAGTACGAATACGCCGAAGAGAGGCAGAAATTCGGGAAGCCCTGAAGGCACGCCCCGGAAAACACCGTCCAAGCGGGCAAAGAGCACAAAGGACTCTTGCTCCAGCCAGATGAAGAAACTAGGAACAATCCTGGACGAGATAATCTACCTCGTCAATGAGAAAAAGCCGGTGGTGAGACACATAAACCAGGGAATGAAGGACTCGCTGGCACAAATGAAGAAGATACAAGAGGCAGTGTGCGCCCAAATAGAAGACCAGCTGCGGATAGACACAACCTGCCCCAAATGCAAAAAAGACGCTAAGAAGCAAAGCGACACGGAACCGGTTGCGCAGATCAAGAGCTGCAACAACAAGGAGATGCCTACGAGCGCGCGCACGCCACCGCCGAAGACAGTAAGCCCCGCAGTAAACGCAGGCAAACAACGAAGGCAAAGAATACGAAAAGAGCCACCAACTCGTAACACTGCAGTTACCGAAAACGGTCGCCGTGCGGACAATAACCATGCACGACCGGCGGCGCGCCCCAAGGAGGGAACCACTAAAGAGAGCACGTGGCAGCAAGTCAACCGCCGACGAAAAAAGCCACGTAAAACTTCAAGCAGACCAGATGCCCTGCTGGTCAAGTGCAAGGACACGTCTTCATATGCCGAGGTCCTTAGGGCAGTGCAAAAGGACGAATCTCTGCCAAACTACAGAGAAAACGTCACTAAAATACGGCGAACAGCCGCTGAAGAGCTGTTGCTACATATGGAAAAAGCAGGAGACGATGCGACAGCGAAACTGCTCAAGGCCGTACAAGAGAAGATGGGAGAACTCGCGGAGGTCAAAACAATCTCTGAAAAAGCCATGATAGAGGTCAAAGATATACCCGAGTGGTGCTCAAATACCGATGTTTTGGATGCAGTTTTTGGAAAAATCGACGGGGACATCCCCGTAGAAGCCACCCCCAAGCATCAAAAGCATGCCTATGTACTCGTAAGGGGCAGAAGAACACGGGACATAACACCCTTAGCAGGTCATGTCCGTTATTCTTAAAGGCCGCAAATAAAAGAAATTAAAAATGAAGCTACTACAGCTTAATCTGAACCACTGCAGAGCAGCGCAGGAGCTACTAACCCAAACAGCCAGAGAGATACGAGCCGACGTGGCACTACTGAGCGAACCATACGCAGCAATGTCTGATGAGAGTTGGGTCCAAAACACCGAACATGGTGCTGCTATATGGAGCTGCGGAAACCCACCACTCCTAGTGAGCGACAGGAAGACGGCCCTGGGATACGCAAGAGCCAAGATCGGCGGCATCTATTGATATAGCTGCTATATGGCCCCCAGCGTTCAACTCGACGAATTTGCACGAATGCTCGATGAACCAGTGGCGGACGCTCAAACGCACTTCCCACTGGTCACTGCCGGCGATTTCAACGCGTGGGCAGTGGACTGGGGAAGCGCCAGGACGAACCCACGGGGTTGCACGCTGCTAGACGCCTTCGCAGCCCTTAACGTAACACTGCTGAACACCGGGACCGAGCACACCTTCATCAAGGCAGGACGCTGCTCAATTATTGACCTGACGTTTGCCAGCCCCTCAATAGCAAGAAGAACCACATGGGAGGTGTCCCAGCTGTATACGCATAGCGACCACCAGGCCATTGTCAGCAATACTGATGGCGGACAACTAAACCCGACGGGCATAACGCACCACATCGCTTGGGACCCTGAGACGCTCAATAAAGAGGCACTCTTTGCGTTTTTTGAACCCACCGCAATCACTGGAAACGCAGAACAGCTCGCTAACTGCCTAACACGGGAGATGCAACGAGCCTGCGATGCAGCGATGGCGAGGAAAAAGAAAGGAGGTATCAAACACAAGCCAGTCCGATGGTGTAATGGCGAAATAGAGGATGCGCGTAAAAGGTGCCACACAGCAAGACGCATATACCAGCGCGCAGCAAGACGAGCGCGACGGGAAACAGCAAACCTGGCCCTGGAGCACGAAGCCGAAGAAGCTCGCGCAGCCTACCACTCCTGGCGAGCTATGCTCACCAAGGCTATCAAGCGAAGCAAGCGGCAATGCTGGATGCAACTCTGCGACGAAGCCGATACCCAGCCCTTCGGACAAGCCCTCAAAACGGTAATGGGCAAACTCGCAAGAGGACCCGACCTGCCCAGAGCATCTAAAGCAGATAGTGGAGACACTGTTCCCGCGCCAGATAGAGCTACGCCACAACCCTCCAGCCGTAGGCACGTCGAACGTGCTGGAAATTGCAGAGACTGGTCCTTATCCCTAAAGCTGGAAAGGACCCACGGGACCCCTCTGCCTACAGAGCCACTCTGCATGCTGGACTCCACGGGCAAGCTCTTCGAGCGCATCATCTACGATCGTCTGGAGAAGGAGATCGCTGATCGCTACGGACTCTCGGACCAGCAGTTCGGCTTCCGTAAACACAGGAGCACTGTCGACACTATCCAGTTGGTAGCAGACGCGGCACGGAAGGCCATAGAAGGCACGCGATGGCGCGGCGGATCCAAAAAGTATTGCCTTGTGACAAAATGCGTTTAACTCGGGAAGCTGGTCAAATATACTCCTGGCACTCTTCAGGCTGCAAATCTCCGAGTACCTCATCAGCCTTGTTGCCGGATACTTCAAGGACCGGGTACTCATACACGACTGCAGGACGACGCAAGTACGCCATTACTGGGGGCGTTCCTCAAGGATCGGTGCTTGGACCCTTGCTTTGGAACGTGATGTATGACGGAGTGCTCCGACTTGCTCTACCACCTGGCTGCAGCATCGTAGGCTTCGCAGACGACATCGCAATGGTCACGGTGGCGAAAGAGAAAGCGCAGGTGGAGAGGAAAACCAATGAAGCAGCCCATAAGATGACTAGGTGGCTTGTAGAAAATGGCCTCAACTATGCTGCGCAAAAAACAGAGGCAGTTCTTATCAGCAGCCGGAAGCAAGTGGAAACCGCCAACATCACAGTGGACGGAACTGAGGTAGTTTCAAAGCCTTCTATAAAATATCTAGGCGTCTTGCTGGATCACAGGCTCAGCTTCAAGGAGCATCTTAAATACGCAGGTGGAAAGGCGAGTAGAGCTATAAATGCATTAACTGGCATAATGGCGAACACTGGAGGCCCTAGACAGCGCAGCAGACGGCTGATCTGCAACGTGGTCCAGTCGATGCTCCTCTAGGCGTCATCGATCTGGGGACCAGCAATGAGGATCCTCTCCTACAGCCACAAATGCAGGGCATCGTACAGGAGATGCGCACTCCGAGTCCTCTGCGCCTTTCGGACCGTCTCAGACGACGCAGCTCTAATGCTGGCCGGAATGCCCCCGCTGGATCTACTTTCAACAGAAGACCGCACCGTAGCACGCAGCCGGGAGACAACACTAGCAGAATGGCAAGCACGATGGGTGTCTTCCCCCAATGGCAGCTTGACTAAACGCATAGTCCCGGACCTACGGCCGTGGGTAAGCAGGAAGTACGGACAAACCTACTTGACCCAGCTACTGACAGGACATGGATGCTTTAAATCCTATCTCTTTAGGTTTAGGCATGAGACGGATCCGTTTTGCACACACTGTGCGCGGACCATAGAGGACGCAGAACACGTCTTTTTGTCTGTCCCAGATTTTCTGCTGAACGGGAAGAGCTAAGCCAAAGTATTGGGAGAAATTTTACAGTCACTGACTTAATAGATATCCTACTTAGCTCGCAAAACAATTGGGTTGCAGCCCACATGGCTGCAGAAATCATCAAATCCTTGCGTCGCGCTGAAAGACAGCGCAATTCAAGTTCTAACTCTAGATAAGATCCTAGAAGAGGCTTTCATGCCATCTCCCCCTCGTGAGGTAATACTTAGCGGTCGTAGCGAAACGGAGAGTAGGTGGTGGTTTTAGTGGGTGAAAGTCCCACACTTTTCGGCTTTAAATGCTTTCCCCCTAATAAAAAAAAAAAAAAAAAAAAAAAAACCCTTACAACATGCATGGAAAATAGGAGTTTTGCACATGAACAGGCCAAACCCTTTAATAATGTCACCCAACTGCTTACTCGAAAGAGAGTGCGTGTGCACAAGTAGCAAGTCGAAAAAATTGAACATTTTCAATTTTTGGTCTTTTCTTAAATTATTCGACAAGCCGACGAAGAATTACCCTTGCAGAAATACGACTTAGTTTTTTTTTTTAATTTTAAGCAAAGTTGGTCCCCACAGTAAACAAAAAAATTAAAATATAATATATAAATATATCATTTAGGTCATTTAAGTTTTTAATAAATATAAATATATCAGATTCTTCTCATTATGACTGACTGGACGAAGAAATACATGATAGAGCATTTGAATGTGTGTGCCTTTTGCCACCACAGGCACAAAGGGCACACAATTGAAGAAAAAATCTCTGGCTCGCGACAAACGCCGCGATCTACTTGTGCGCACATCCACACAACACAAACATTTGTATGCTTGTAGATCTCGGGGTTTTTGAGAAGCTATGCAGGGAGAAGGAGATGCACACAAGTGCGCAAATCAATAAGTGAGAGCGAGGCACACTCTGCACATGCATACACACATGTATGTTTTTGGGATGTAAGGAATTAAAAACTAACATACATATATTACGAAACAGCATCAGCCGCTGCAACGTTGTGCGTTGAGCGAGATGCGGCTTCATACTGAACGTTCGGCTTTCGAGGCCGGCGTTCGGCTGCCATTCTCAGCAGTCTTACTTTGTCTGGGCACACTAAAATGGTCGCGGACACCCATGGGGCTCAGTCGTTGACGATTTATCGGTATCCGATTATTCCGACGTTTGACAAGTCTATGCATTGTATGGTTAGTGGTCACAGCTTATTTTATGCAGGTAGTTAGGATTTGGATAACTTTGCTTATTATGGTAATACTAATATTTTTAAATGTTTAGAACTGATTTAGGGCGATTCTGCATCGATGCCACCAACTTTTGGGTTACATCTGGTGAAATTTCCTGCCATTCAGTCTTTATTGGAAATTTTGTGAATTCGAATGTTTTGTTCCAATATCATCAAATCTGGTGACTGGGCTGGCGGAGTCATCAAGTGTGTGCAGTTATAAATAAGCCACGACTGAACTATACCTGCTTTGTGTTCTGGGTCATTATCCTGATAAAAGCGAAAATTCGTCCGTATGCCCAGATTTTCAGCACTTTGCAACAAATTATCATTTCAAATTTGAAGGTACATTAGTTTTTCCATCGTACTCTCAATAAAATATATGTTTCCAGTCCCTCCAGCAGACATACAGGCCCAAACCATGACGCTGCCACCGCCATGCTTAACAGTTGATTTTAAGATCTCTTATTTAAGCTCAGTGTTCGGTTTCCGCCAAACGTAAGACATACCATCTTATCAAAAAAAAAATGTAATTTAGACTCACCTGCAAATATTACTGAATTCCAGAACTCTGGGGCCTATGAAACGAGTTCTCTGGCGAAGATGAGTCTACAAAGCCTGTCCCTTGAACTTATGAAGGTTTTTTTTCGTGCTACTAGGCCATTAAAATCATGATCGCTTGATCGCTACTTAGCTTGCCTAGGTCATCTTGAACTTCGGATGCAAGTTTGGAGCGGAGGGTCGCGGATTGATCTTTATTTATATCGCTTGTCACTCTCGTTGAAAATTGAGTTCGTGGCCCTTCTGCCTTTATTGTGCACCCAATTCTTATGAACGAAACGTTCAATGATTTTTTGCACAGGAGAGGCTCTGCAATTTTTCTTTGAAAGTGACCGTTCTTAATGTGGCTTATAACCAATTGTCTTTGCTCAATTGTCGTTCAAGGACCCATTTTGAATATTCCTTAGTTTAGACACTATAAGTGACAAACTCAGAATAAAATACTTGTGAAAACGTTTCTAAAATAATAGCAAAGGCATACAAAAATAAAGTACTGTTAGGTAGTGCGACAGCCATTGAGTAATAAAGAGACAGAGCTGAAGACTCACTCCGAGCTTTTTTTACCGTTTTAAAAATCCCGAGTGGTCGATCGGGTTGGTCCGCAAACGCAAAACCAAACCCAAAAATAAAGCTCATCTACTATAGGAAGCAACAACAAATCACTTGCAAAACAACAACAGTGCGCACGAAACCCCATTTGTTTTTTTCGTCGTCCGTCTTCATCTTCAAAAGTTTCTGCGCCAATATGAGGACATAGGAAGAAAAGGGGCAACTAAAGCCACTGTGTTTGTTGCTGGTTTCTCTGTCGTTCCTACAA
This sequence comes from Drosophila lacicola, assembly GCA_035045355.1. Taxonomy (NCBI): domain Eukaryota; kingdom Metazoa; phylum Arthropoda; class Insecta; order Diptera; family Drosophilidae; genus Drosophila; species Drosophila lacicola. Next base: position 93,429 of record JAWNPB010000120.1, on the reverse strand, counting down.
GACAGCGCGTAGAAACAACAACAACACAATTTGCGTTCTAATGTTGTTGCACAGCCGAGTCTCGGCGCAAGTAGGTAGGTAGGTAGGTAGTAGGTTGAATGCCATGCCATTCAAATCAAAGGGTTACGCACACGGCGCGTCAACATCATATACTTTGACGTCACATTTTAAAGAATTTAATTTCTTGTGATGCTTAGAATATATTTCTATCTTTATTACGTACATTAAAGTAATATATTAATAGGGTCTTTAATAAAAAGGCATGTATTTAATAATGTATTAGTTTATTGTAGTTATTATTGCCTCGATCGCACACAAAAAGCGCTTGCCTGTGACGTCATGTGCGAAACAGAATGTTGCAATCTTTTCAAATTCATATACTTTTCTTGGCTTGGAAAACACATACATGCATATTTTTTATCAATATGTGTGAGATGAGACACACATGCCAACAACTATTTGGCGCGTCGAGGCATTGATACCCTTATACATAGAAATGGTATAGAATGTTTAAAGAAAACAATTATTATTGATTGCACTAATAGTTGCACACTAAATACGAAATTATAAATTTCTCAGACATTGGGTCAAATATATGAATCTAAGAAGGTTAGTGGAACTTGGTTACAGAATTTATGAATAGTTAAAATACCCAATTTTGAGAAAGGGTGCCTTGCTGATCGAAAAATGAAAAATTATAAAATCTGCCGGGCTGCTTGCAAGTTGAAATCGAGTGGAGAAGAAGACATGACTTTGCGAATTAAAGGCATAGCAGTACTTAGAAACCACGTCAATGAGTTAAAAGAATGTAGAAGCTTAGATCATAGGCTGTAGCCTCAAACCAAAAAGGGATAGCAGGGACAGAATTTTCATTGAGTTATACTCAATTGTGTTTGCAACCTCGCTATCGCTCATGAAGTGTTTCGAAAAAGAGCTTTTGATCCAAAAGCCTCCTCTGTCTCTTTTTTACTTAATGGATTACGCCCAAGAAAGAGACGAAGAATAAATAGCAGAAGTAGCAGCGTTTGACAATGTTCGAGCACGCGCAGCTCGAATCACAGAGCGAAAGGATGATTGCCGACAACGCGTCGAAATTTTTGCAAGTACAACGCTTTGCTATAAGTTTCCGCGTCGTAGAAGAGTCCATCCGAGTATTTGATGGCGGTGAGGAAATTTCTGTAGAAGTATAGGTGGCAGAATTCGAAGAACAAGCTTTGATTATGTGCATAGAGTAATAAACAGATACAGAGCAGAAAAGTCACTTCGAAAAAATTTTATTTAAGAAGGTTTGTGCTATTTGGTTGCAGCACTTATCAATAGTCAAAATACCCTATTTAGAGAAAGGATGCTTCGCTTCTCCAAAAATGAAAAATTATAAAAATCTGCCGGACTGCTTGCAAGTTGAAAGCGAGTAGAGAAGACATGACTTTGGGATTTTGCGAATTATAGGCATAGCAGTGTTTAGAAACCACAACAATGAGTTAGAATAGTGCAGAAGCTAGAATCACAACCTCTTACTTGTTTCATTGTCGAGTCGCTTCATTTGATTCTTTTTGTTGTTGGTATTTAGGGAAAATGTTGTGAAATTGTCTTTGATTTTTTGGGCAACGGCAGAAGTAGCTGTAGACAGCCGGGTGCTGCTTTTTTTTGTTTTTTCTAATGTATTGTGTTTATTTGAAATCTGGTATCCGGTGACTCTATGTTAGCAACTTTTATCAGAGTGACACCGGGTGCTGTGTTTGCAATTTTTGTTTGCAACCTCGGTATCGCTTAAGAAGAGCTTTTGATCCAAAAGCCTCCTCTGTCTCTTTATTACTCAATGAGTGAACAGCAAGCAAATACACTCACAGGTGACTGAGATCAAGCGTCGCAATGGTGAGAGCGCTTATGAATATATATACATTCATATCTATCGCATGAGACACATTGCATGTCGTGGAAATGTGGAGGACGACGCAGTCATGCAATACGTGATCGATGGTATAGATGAACTTTCTATTAACAAATCAATTTTATAAGGTGCAAAAAACATGCACGATTTTAAAAAGAAATTAAATGACTATGAAAAATTGAGTGGAAAAAATTAGAAGAGTGACAAAATTGGCAAAGAGAAAGAGATTCAAAAGCTGCACAGTGGAAAAAAATAGATAAATTGTTTTAGCTGTGTGTGTTTTGCATGAATAAACAAAGAGGAAGAAAATGTTTTAAATGTAACCAATTCGGACACACATCGAAATATTGTAAAGAAAAATGTGAAAATCAAAATAGAGACAAATCAAACGTTCGTGTTGAAAAAAACCAAACTGACTTAACGTCAAAAAAAGTTTTTTTCAAAATAAAAAGTGTTTAGATACCTGTAGCAAATTTAATGTTTTACGATACTGATGCATAAATAGACGGTTTTGGAGCTGTGCTCATGCAAAATTCTCAAGATGGTGGACAGTTGCATCCAGTATACTTCATGAGTATGAAACGACGGATGCACAGCGAAAATACTCAAGTTATGAGCTTGAGATATTAGCTGTCATCGAAGCGTTAAACATGTTTCGAGATTACCTCCCATCATCCCATTAACGATCCCATCTAATTTGATCACAGACTGCAACGCATTTACAAAGACGTTAAAGACGTAAAAGCAGAATCTGTGCGCAAGAGTGGCCCGGTGGGTATTGTTTTCACAAGAGTTTAACTATGAAGTCGAGCACCGATCCGGTTCACGCATGAAATGTGTAGATGCGCTCTCCAGATATCCAATAATGATAATAAATGACGAAAGCATCTCGATTCGCATAGGGAATACACAAAAACAAGATGACCAATTAAAATCAATCATAAAAATAATCGATGATGAAAGGAAGAATTATGAAGATTATTACATAAAGGCAGGCATTCTTTACAAGCTAGTCGACGATGTTGAACTCATAGTAGTTCCATGTGATATGCAAAGACAAATTATCAGTAAAGTACAAATTGTAAGCGCACGATAGAGGGCATTCCGCCATAAAAAAGACGAAAGATTTGATATGCAAAGAGTATCTTATACTGAATATTGAAGAAAAAATAATATTTTAAAAAATATAATGACTGCTGTATGCCCTGCATTCTAATAAATCGTAAGCGAGGTAAGCAAGAAGGTTTGTTACATCCATTGCAAAAAAAAGATGTCCCATTGCAAATATATCACATTAATTTGTTGGATCCACTAGAATCGACACACAAAGACTATAAACACGTAAAGCTGTAGTCGATGCTTATACGAAGTTTTGTTGGCTGTATCCCACAAAGTCAACTACAGCCAATGAAGACATTTTGAAGTTGCAGAGCTTAGTTTTTGGAAATCCAGCCTGTATAATTTCTGACCACGGCTCAGCATTTACAGCTCTAGACTTTTTGAAATACTGTGACGACGAAAACATCAAACTCATCAAGACGACTACTGTACTACCTCGAGTGAATGTGGATCGACTTAATGTAGTAATTATATCTGTACTGTCAAAAGACACAACGAAGTGGTATAAGCATGTCAAAAGAGTGCAAAGAGCTATAAACTCGACGTATACCAAGAGCCTTGACACCACACCTTTTGAACTTTTGATGGGAGTCAAGATGCAATCTAAAGATGATCACCAGCTGCATGAATTGTTAAGAACAGAGTCCAAAGTTGCATTTAACGAACGCTAACGAGCTAAGAACCAAAGCGAAAACTCAAATTTTAAATTTACAAGCCGCAAAGCAGAAAGAAAATACACCGTTGGCGACTTACAGCAATGTCTGTTAGCCTCTGTCCACTGACCCCATTTCTGAAAATGTCACATTTTTGCAAAATGTGTAAAATGCGGCCTGTACGTTTTCCCATAAGAAAACACATTTTTGTGACATTTTTGAAAAATGCTCATTACCATAAACAGCTGTTATTGCAACGAAGGCAAGCGGTAACTTTAAATTATAATTTTATATTTTAATAATCCCACAGTTTTTACCATTTTAAGTTGGCCAAATCCCGAAAAGAGTCCATTAAATGGAGCCCCTACTTCGGCGCCGTATTATTTTATTTTTGGAAGGAAATCTTTGCGGCGCTTATGTAAATTAAAGCAACTCGATCAGCTGTTTATTTAAATAAGCGGTACTTTTGCCACTCACATGTTACCGAAAACCGGTGGAACACCAATATGTGACATTTCTTAAGCCCAGTGAAGAAAGGCTATGTGATGTAAAAAAAGTTGGTAACTCCAATGGACCAAAAAACTGTTGGATTTGAGCAGAGTATCTAAGGCCGTGGTCAATTCCCGAAGACGACGACAATGTATTCGAGGCGGATACATAAGGAGAGCCGAATGTGGGTTGGTATTTCTCGAGGCAGGCCATTGACCACTTTTGACGTAATACAAAGAAGAGCAGCGTGCCAAAAACGACGAAGACGGGGAGTTGCCGCTCGGCCTTAAACTATAAAGGTTGTAAAACGAAGAAAGACGATGATTCGCTGATCGTATAACTTTAACCAATAACTTGTAACTTTAAACACTACAGTACTTTTTGTATAACCTTATCTTAAATGACGCTTGAAGTGAAAGAAAAAAAATTTGGGGCTTGTGTTATATATAATTATATTTATATATATATCTAAGGATATCTCTATATATATAACTATTTGTCCTGACTGACTGACTTATTGACTGATTGGTGATCAACGCACAGCCCAAACCATAAGAGCTTGGAAGCTGAAAATTTCACTGTAGTTACTTTATGTGTTGAAGGTGCTCGTTAAGACGGAGTTTCGGAAAAATCCACCCGCAAGTATGGAAAAATTGCGAAAAATGTTTGTATAAAACTTTTTTGTTTACCATCGGCCTAAAACTCAATTTCAAAGATCTTTGTTCAAATTAATATGAGGGGTGTTACACACTTTCCCAAAAATGTATTCCTCCTTGGTGGAAATGGGGGTCAAGGGGGCTAAAGTGCCGAATTAATATTTACATTTAAATTACCAAATATTTGTTTATTTGACAAAAGTGCAACCGCGTGCGAGCGTAAGAGAGCAAGCTTTAGCTAAGCTTATAGACATAGAGTAATTAACAGATTCAGAGGAGGCTTTTGGATCAAAAGCTCTTTTTCAAAAAATGTGAAGCAAGATTGCGTGGTTGCAAACACAAATTACAAACCCAACACCCGGCTGTCTGCAGCAACTTCTGTCGATACCCAAATTTCAAAGACAACTTCAGAACATTTTCCTTAAGAACCAACTACAAAATGAATCAAAACAAACGATTCGACAATCAAAATAGCACGCCACAATTTCTGTCCCTGCTATCCCTTTTTGGTTTGAGGCTAGAGCCTGTGATCTTAGCTTCTGCACTCTTCTAACTCATTGTTGTGGTTTCTAAGTACTGCTATGCCTGTAATTCGCAAAGTCCCAAAGTCAAGTCTTCTTCTTCTCCACTCGCTTTCAACTTGCAAGCAGCCAGACAGATTTTTATAATTTTTATTTTTCGGCCAGCAAATCAACCTTTCCCTAAATAGGGTATTTTGACTATTGATCAGTGCTGTAGCTAAATCCCACAAACCTTCTCATATACAATTTTTGATCCAATGTCTGATTAAAATATAAGTTTATATTAACTGTGCAACTATTGGTACAATCAATAATAATTATTTTCTTTAAACATTATACACTATTACTTTAAATAATGCCTCGACGCGCCTAATTATTGTTGGCGCATGTGTCTCAACCCACATATTTTGGTGCAAGTGTACATGTATGTGTGTCCGCCAAGCCAAGGCAAGTATTTGAATTTGAGAAGATTGTAATATTTTGTTTCGCACATGACGTCACAGCTTAAGGGTTTTTATGTGCGACCGTTGCGTACAATAAAGTAATACATTATTAAATGCATTATTACAAAAGACCCTATTAATTTATTACTTAAATAAACGTAATAAAGATTGAAATATATTCTAAGCAACACAAGAAATGAAATTCTATAAGATGTGACGTCATAGTATATGATGTTGATGCGCTGTGTGCGTTAATTTTACTTGGAATGCCATGGCCTGCTGGCATTCAAATTTTCTACCTACTTGCGTCGAGACTCGGCTGTGCAACAACATTAGAACCCAAATAGTGTTGTTGTTATTTCTACGCGCTGCCTTGTAGGAACGACAGAGAAACCAGCAACAAACACAGTGGCTTTAGTTGCCCCTTTTCTTTGCACTGAGTTTCCTATGTCCTCATATTGGCGCAGAAACTTTTGAAGATGAAGACGGACGACGAAAAAAATAAATGGGGTTTCGTGTGCACTGTTGTTGTTTTGCAAGTGATTTGTTGTTGCTTCCAATGGTAAATAAGCTTTATTTTTGAGTTTGATTTTGCGTTTGCGGCACAACTCGATCGACTGCGCGCGATTTTTAAAACGGTAAAAAAGCTCGGATTGAGTCTTCAGCTCTGTCTCTTTATTACTCAATGGGCCCAAACTCAGCCGTGGTGTGTGTGTGAGTGTGAGTGAGCGGAGCTTTCGTGAGAGAGCTTTTGCCAAGTCTCACTAACACAAACAAAGCACTAGCCAATAGGAGGGCGGCCAGTGCTGGCAAGTCAGTCACTGCCCGTGACAGTGCTGACACTTTCCAGTCACCGTTTCGCCTGCTATTCACGAAAGTCAATTTTTACAAAAATACTGGAGATTTTTGTAACTAAGTGAAGCTTTAAAAATACTGGTAAATAATTAACCTAATGGCGTCCAACAACCCAAATCAACTTATCCCAGACTATCCTGCGTCTTCCATATATAGCCCTGTGGAAAATGTTCTACCGCCATACATCACGCTGTGCGGGGGCACTACGCTGCCCACTACGTCTTGCATCACCACAACTGCCTGCTGCCTAGGAACGACCACGGTCACGTCGTCCCTCGCACATGGCATCAGCTCCCAGAGCCCCAGTACCCCGTCTCTCCTTTTGAACAATTACCCGCCTAAGTGTGCAGTCAAGTACCAAAAGCAAAATTTCGAGCCTAAAATGGGGGCCCCTAAAAAGAGAAGGTGGCACACTGTCGCCCCGTATTGTTCGAAAGAAGGCGAGCACCACCGAAACCAAGAAAGGCACCCAAAATCGGTTCTCGGCCCTCTGTGACAAAGAGGAAAGCGATATGGACACTGAGGTAGAGATAACTACCAACACGAAAGCCACTAATGAGGACGTAAATGGTAGACCATTCACATCGCACGCAGCACGCGCAAGGGCTAGCAGGCAACAAACGGCAGATCAGAAGCCTGCCACGCACCTGCAACCCACCCAGATGGCGCCTCCTAATGAGCGCCCTGCCTCTACTGTGCCAGACATCGTCAGCTTCACCACGTTCTGCAAGGAACAAGACAGCATCCTAAGCGCGGACACCTACACCACGAGAGCACTCAATTCTGGCGACAGCATCGTCCAGTCCCGCAGCTCGGACGACTACCGAGAGTTGGCAAGGCACCTTCGCGAGAACGGTTGCATTTTCCACCACCACCAGCTGACAGAGGACCGTCCATACCGCATAGTACTGAGAAATATCCACCACGAGGTCCCAACCGAAGATATTTCAGCGCAATTGGCAGACAAGGGGCACCATGTTGTCCGCATATACACAACGCGTAGCAGAGTCAATAACGAACCTCTCAACATGAGATTTGTTGACCTGAGGAAGGCAGACAATAACAATCTAATCAAGCCCATAACAGTATTATGCAGGCACAAAGTATCGTGGGAGAAGCCTTGCAAGACGTCGGGCCCAGTGCAATGCAACAGATGCCAGGAGTACGGGCACACCAAGTCCTACTGCTCGAGATACTACGTGTGCAAGGAGTGTGGGGACAACCATTCAACAAGCGAGTGCACACTTGGCAAGGATAAGGATCGATGTTGCTACTACTGTCGCGAATCACACGCAGCAAACTTCAAGGGCTGCAAGAAGTACCTGCAGTATGCTTTCCAGCGAAAAAAACAGCACAAGGTAAATGGCAAAGATGCAAGCCGCTCCAGGGTTCGCCGCCCCCAAACAGCCCCTCCTGCACGCAGCTTCGTTCCCGGACAACAATCCTTTGCCAGCGTCCTGCGCGGTAGCCAGCCCTCCGAGCGCAGAGCCTGCCCATCGTATCGCAGAAGGAACACAGGCAGCATTCCCAGTCGATCCCATCCTGTTGCCGAAAGCAGTCCCAACTCAGCCTTCGAGCTCAGGTTGAAGCAACTGTTCGCCAGGATCGATAAAGTAATATCTCTCGTAGAGAACCTTCCGCAAGCGCTAATACATACTAGCGCTAAAAAAAAAAAACAGTCTCTTAAATGAACTTCCTTAGGGTAGCACTGTGGAACGCCAACACATCGATGTGTTTCTGCTCACGGAGACTCATTTCTACCCTCGTATCACGCTCAGAGTGCCAGGCCACACTCTCCACACCGCCAACCATCCAGACAACAGCCATCATGGAAGAGCAGCAATACTGATCAGGTCGTCCTTGTCCCACCACCCACTTGAGTTGTCCTGCCACTGGCATATACAAGCTGCTGCTATCCAATTCGGATCCGGCAGAGGCGACTTCAACCTCGCCTCTGTATACTGCCCCCTGGCCTTGAGAGTGACTGAGGCACACTTTCAAGCCCTTTTCGACCAGCTCGGCCCAAAATTCCTGGCAGGAGAAGACTGGAACCAAATATCGCTAGTGGGGAAACTACCAGATGTGTCCCCGAGGGAGAACGCTCTTCTCTGAGACCGAAGGCATCGAACGTTTGCGGCACAACTCGATCGACTGCGCGCGATTTTTAAAACGGTAAAAAAGCTCGGAGTGAGTCTTCAGCTCTGTCTCTTTATTACTCAATGGGCCCAAACTCAGCCGTAGTGTGTGTGTGAGTGTGAGTGAGCGGAGCTTTCGTGAGAGAGCTTTTGCCAAGTCTCACTAACACAAACAAAGCACTAGCCAATAGGAGGGCAGCCAGTGCTGGCAAGTCAGTCACTGCCCGTGACAGTGCTGACACTTTCCAGTCACCGTTTCGCCTGCTATTCACGAAAGTCAATTTTTACAAAAATACTCGAGATTTTTGTAACTAAGTGAAGCTTTAAAAATACTGGTAAATAATTAACCTAATGGCGTCCAACAACCCAAATCAACTTATCCCAGACTATCCTGCGTCTTCCATATATAGCCCTGTGGAAAATGTTCTACCGCCATACAACACGCTGTGCGGGGGCACTACGCTGCCCACTACGTCTTGCATCACCACAACTGCCTGCTGCCTAGGAACGACCACGGTCACGTCGTCCCTCGCACATGGCATCAGCTCCCAGAGCCCCAGTACCCCGTCTCTCCTTTTGAACAATTACCCGCCTAAGTGTGCAGTCAAGTACCAAAAGCAAAATTTCGAGCCTAAAATGGGGGCCCCTAAAAAAGAGAAGGTGGCACACTGTCGCCCCGTATTGTTCGAAAGAAGGCGAGCACCACCGAAACCAAGAAAGGCACCCAAAATCGGTTCTCGGCCCTCTGTGACAAAGAGGAAAGCGATATGGACACTGAGGTAGAGATAACTACCAACACGAAAGCCACTAATGAGGACGTAAATGGTAGACCATTCACATCGCACGCAGCACGCGCAAGGGCTAGCAGGCAACAAACGGCAGATTAGAAGCCTGCCACGCACCTGCAACCCACCCAGATGGCGCCTCCTAATGAGCGCCCTGCCTCTACTGTGCCAGACATCGTCAGCTTCACCTAGTTCTGCAAGGAACAAGACAGCATCCTAAGCGCGGACACCTACGCCACGAGAGCACTCAATTCTGGCGACAGCATCGTCCAGTGCCGCAGCTCGGACGATTACCGAGAGTTGGCAAGGCACCTTCGCGAGAACGGTTGCATTTTCCACCACCACCAGCTGACAGAGGACCGTCCATACCGCATAGTACTGAGAAATATCCACCACGAGGTCCCAACCGAAGATATTTCAGCGCAATTGGCAGACAAGGGGCACCATGTTGTCCGCATATACACAACGCGTAGCAGAGTCAATAACGAACCTCTCAACATGAGATTTGTTGACCTGAGGAAGGCAGACAATAACAATCTAATCAAGCCCATAACAGTATTATGCAGGCACAAAGTATCGTGGGAGAAGCCTTGCAAGACGTCGGGCCCAGTGCAATGCAACAGATGCCAGGAGTACGGGCACACCAAGTCCTACTGCTCGAGATACTACGTGTGCAAGGAGTGTGGGGACAACCATTCAACAAGCGAGTGCACACTTGGCAAGGATAAGGATCGATGTTTCTACTACTGTCGCGAATCACACGCAGCAAACTTCAAGGGCTGCAAGAAGTACCTGCAGTATGCTTTCCAGCGAAAAAAACAGCACAAGGTAAATGGCAAAGATGCAAGCCGCTCCAGGGTTCGCCGCCCCCAAACAGCCCCTCCTGCACGCAGCTTCGTTCCCGGACAACAATCCTTTGCCAGCGTCCTGCGCGGTAGCCAGCCCTCCGAGCGCAGAGCCTGCCCATCGTATCGCAGAAGGAACACAGGCAGCATTCCCAGTCGATCCCATCCTGTTGCCGAAAGCAGTCCCAACTCAGCCTTCGAGCTCAGGTTGAAGCAACTGTTCGCCAGGATCGATAAAGTAATATCTCTCGTAGAGAACCTTCCGCAAGCGCTAATACATACTAGCGCTAAAAAAAAAAACAGTCTCTTAAATGAACTTCCTTAGGGTAGCACTGTGGAACGCCAACACATCGATGTGTTTCTGCTCACGGAGACTCATTTCTACCCTCGTATCACGCTCAGAGTGCCAGGCCACACTCTCCACACCGCCAACCATCCAGACAACAGCCATCATGGAAGAGCAGCAATACTGATCAGGTCGTCCTTGTCCCACCACCCACTTGAGTTGTCCTGCCACTGGCATATACAAGCTGCTGCTATCCAATTCGGATCCGGCAGAGGCGACTTCAACCTCGCCTCTGTATACTGCCCCCTGGCCTTGAGAGTGACTGAGGCACACTTTCAAGCCCTTTTCGACCAGCTCGGCCCAAAATTCCTGGCAGGAGAAGACTGGAACCAAATATCGCTAGTGGGGAAACTACCAGATGTGTCCCCGAGGGAGAACGCTCTTCTCTGAGACCGAAGGCATCGAACGTTTGCGGCACAACTCAATCGACTGCGCGCGATTTTTAAAACGGTAAAAAAGCTCGGAGTGAGTCTTCAGCTCTGTCTCTTTATTACTCAATGGGCCCAAACTCAGCCGTAGTGTGTGTGTGAGTGTGAGTGAGCGGAGCTTTCGTGAGAGAGCTTTTGCCAAGTCTCACTAACACAAACAAAGCACTAGCCAATAGGAGGGCGGCCAGTGCTGGCAAGTCAGTCACTGCCCGTGACAGTGCTGACACTTTCCAGTCACCGTTTCGCCTGCTATTCACGAAAGTCAATTTTTACAAAAATACTGGAGATTTTTGTAACTAAGTGAAGCTTTAAAAATACTGGTAAATAATTAACCTAATGGCGTCCAACAACCCAAATCAACTTATCCCAGACTATCCTGCGTCTTCCATATATAGCCCTGTGGAAAATGTTCTACCGCCATACATCACGCTGTGCGGGGGCACTACGCTGCCCACTACGTCTTGCATCACCACAACTGCCTGCTGCCTAGGAACGACCACGGTCACGTCGTCCCTCGCACATGGCATCAGCTCCCAGAGCCCCAGTACCCCGTCTCTCCTTTTGAACAATTACCCGCCTAAGTGTGCAGTCAAGTACCAAAAGCAAAATTTCGAGCCTAAAATGGGGGCCCCTAAAAAAGAGAAGGTGGCACACTGTCGCCCCGTATTGTTCGAAAGAAGGCGAGCACCACCGAAACCAAGAAAGGCACCCAAAATCGGTTCTCGGCCCTCTGTGACAAAGAGGAAAGCGATATGGACACTGAGGTAGAGATAACTACCAACACGAAAGCCACTAATGAGGACGTAAATGGTAGACCATTCACATCGCACGCAGCACGCGCAAGGGCTAGCAGGCAACAAACGGCAGATCAGAAGCCTGCCACGCACCTGCAACCCACCCAGATGGCGCCTCCTAATGAGCGCCCTGCCTCTACTGTGCCAGACATCGTCAGCTTCACCACGTTCTGCAAGGAACAAGACAGCATCCTAAGCGCGGACACCTATACCACGAGAGCACTCAATTCTGGCGACAGCATCGTCCAGTGCCGCAGCTCGGACGATTACCGAGAGTTGGCAAGGCACCTTCGCGAGAACGGTTGCATGTTCCACCACCACCAGCTGACAGAGGACCGTCCATACCGCATAGTACTGAGAAATATCCACCACGAGGTCCCAACCGAAGATATTTCAGCGCAATTGGCAGACAAGGGGCACCATGTTGTCCGCATATACACAACGCGTAGCAGAGTCAATAACGAACCTCTCAACATGAGATTTGTTGACCTGAGGAAGGCAGACAATAACAATCTAATCAAGCCCATAACAGTATTATGCAGGCACAAAGTATCGTGGGAGAAGCCTTGCAAGACGTCGGGCCCAGTGCAATGCAACAGATGCCAGGAGTACGGGCACACCAAGTCCTACTGCTCGAGATACTACGTGTGCAAGGAGTGTGGGGACAACCATTCAACAAGCGAGTGCACACTTGGCAAGGATAAGGATCGATGTTGCTTCTACTGTCGCGAATCACACGCAGCAAACTTCAAGGGCTGCAAGAAGTACCTGCAGTATGCTTTCCAGCGAAAAAAACAGCACAAGGTAAATGGCGAAGATGCAAGCCGCTCCAGGGTTCGCCGCCCCCAAAAAGCCCCTCCTGCACGCAGCTTCGTTCCCGGACAACAATCCTTTGCCAGCGTCCTGCGCGGTAGCCAGCCCTCCGAGCGCAGAGCCTGCCCATCGTATCGCAGAAGGAACACAGGCAGCATTGCCAGTCGATCCCATCCTGTTGCCGAAAGCAGTCCCAACTCAGCCTTCGAGCTCAGGTTGAAGCAACTGTTCGCCACGATCGATAAAGTAATATCTCTCGTAGAGAACCTTCCGCAAGCGCTAATACATACTAGCGCTAAAAAAAAAAACAGTGTCTTAAATGAACTTCCTTAGGGTAGCACTGTGGAACGCCAACACATCGATGTGTTTCTGCTCACGGAGACTCATTTCTACTCTCGTATCACGCTCAGAGTGCCAGGCCACACTCTCCACACCGCCAACCATCCAGACAACAGCCATCATGGAAGAGCAGCAATACTGATCAGGTCGTCCTTGTCCCACCACCCACTTGAGTCGTCCTGCCACTGGCATATACAAGCTGCTGCTATCCAATTCGGATCCGGCAGAGGCGACTTCAACCTCGCCTCTGTATACTGCCCCCTGGCCTTGAGAGTGACTGAGGCACACTTTCAAGCCCTTTTCGACCAGCTCGGCCCAAAATTCCTGGCAGGAGAAGACTGGAACCAAATATCGCTAGTGGGGAAACTACCAGATGTGTCCCCGAGGGAGAACGCTCTTCTCTGAGACCGAAGGCATCGAACGTTTGCGGCACAACTCGATCGACTGCGCGCGATTTTTAAAACGGTAAAAAAGCTCGGAGTGAGTCTTCAGCTCTGTCTCTTTATTACTCAATGGGCCCAAACTCAGCCGTAGTGTGTGTGTGAGTGTGAGTGAGCGGAGCTTTCGTGAGAGAGCTTTTGCCAAGTCTCACTAACACAAACAAAGCACTAGCCAATAGGAGGGCGGCCAGTGCTGGCAAGTCAGTCACTGCCCGTGACAGTGCTGACACTTTCCAGTCACCGTTTCGCCTGCTATTCACGAAAGTCAATTTTTACAAAAATACTGGAGATTTTTGTAACTAAGTGAAGCTTTAAAAATACTGGTAAATAATTAACCTAATGGCGTCCAACAACCCAAATCAACTTATCCCAGACTATCCTGCGTCTTCCATATATAGCCCTGTGGAAAATGTTCTACCGCCATACATCACGCTGTGCGGGGGCACTACGCTGCCCACTACGTCTTGCATCACCACAACTGTCACGTCGTCCCTCGCACATGGCATCAGCTCCCAGAGCCCCAGTACCCCGTCTCTCCTTTTGAACAATTACCCGCCTAAGTGTGCAGTCAAGTACCAAAAGCAAAATTTCGAGCCTAAAATGGGGGCCCCTAAAAAAGAGAAGGTGGCACACTGTCGCCCCGTATTGTTCGAAAGAAGGCGAGCACCACCGAAACCAAGAAAGGCACCCAAAATCGGTTCTCGGCCCTCTGTGACAAAGAGGAAAGCGATATGGACACTGAGGTAGAGATAACTACCAACACGAAAGCCACTAATGAGGACGTAAATGGTAGACCATTCACATCGCACGCAGCACGCGCAAGGGCTAGCAGGCAACAAACGGCAGATCAGAAGCCTGCCACGCACCTGCAACCCACCCAGATGGCGCCTCCTAATGAGCGCCCTGCCTCTACTGTGCCAGACATCGTCAGCTTCACCACGTTCTGCAAGGAACAAGACAGCATCCTAAGCGCGGACACCTATACCACGAGAGCACTCAATTCTGGCGACAGCATCGTCCAGTGCCGCAGCTCGGACGATTACCGAGAGTTGGCAAGGCACCTTCGCGAGAACGGTTGCATGTTCCACCACCACCAGCTGACAGAGGACCGTCCATACCGCATAGTACTGAGAAATATCCACCACGAGGTCCCAACCGAAGATATTTCAGCGCAATTGGCAGACAAGGGGCACCATGTTGTCCGCATATACACAACGCGTAGCAGAGTCAATAACGAACCTCTCAACATGAGATTTGTTGACCTGAGGAAGGCAGACAATAACAATCTAATCAAGCCCATAACAGTATTATGCAGGCACAAAGTATCGTGGGAGAAGCCTTGCAAGACGTCGGGCCCAGTGCAATGCAACAGATGCCAGGAGTACGGGCACACCAAGTCCTACTGCTCGAGATACTACGTGTGCAAGGAGTGTGGGGACAACCATTCAACAAGCGAGTGCACACTTGGCAAGGATAACGATCGATGTTGCTTCTACTGTCGCGAATCACACGCAGCAAACTTCAAGGGCTGCAAGAAGTACCTGCAGTATGCTTTCCAGCGAAAAAAACAGCACAAGGTAAATGGCGAAGATGCAAGCCGCTCCAGGGTTCGCCGCCCCCAAAAAGTCCCTCCTGCACGCAGCTTCGTTCCCGGACAACAATCCTTTGCCAGCGTCCTGCGCGGTAGCCAGCCCTCCGAGCGCAGAGCCTGCCCATCGTATCGCAGAAGGAACACAGGCAGCATTGCCAGTCGATCCCATCCTGTTGCCGAAAGCAGTCCCAACTCAGCCTTCGAGCTCAGGTTGAAGCAACTGTTCGCCACGATCGATAAAGTAATATCTCTCGTAGAGAACCTTCCGCAAGCGCTAATACATACTAGCGCTAAAAAAAAAAAACAGTGTCTTAAATGAACTTCCTTAGGGTAGCACTGTGGAACGCCAACACATCGATGTGTTTCTGCTCACGGAGACTCATTTCTACTCTCGTATCACGCTCAGAGTGCCAGGCCACACTCTCCACACCGCCAACCATCCAGACAACAGCCATCATGGAAGAGCAGCAATACTGATCAGGTCGTCCTTGTCCCACCACCCACTTGAGTCGTCCTGCCACTGGCATATACAAGCTGCTGCTATCCAATTCGGATCCGGCAGAGGCGACTTCAACCTCGCCTCTGTATACTGCCCCCTGGCCTTGAGAGTGACTGAGGCACACTTTCGAGCCCTTTTCGACAAGCTCGGCCCAAAATTCCTGGCAGGAGAAGACTGGAACCAAATATCGCTAGTGGGGAAACTACCAGATGTGTCCCCGAGGGAGAACGCTCTTCTCTGAGACCGAAGGCATCGAACGTTTGCGGCACAACTCGATCGACTGCGCGCGATTTTTAAAACGGTAAAAAAGCTCGGAGTGAGTCTTCAGCTCTGTCTCTTTATTACTCAATGGGCCCAAACTCAGCCGTAGTGTGTGTGTGAGTGTGAGTGAGCGGAGCTTTCGTGAGAGAGCTTTTGCCAAGTCTCACTAACACAAACAAAGCACTAGCCAATAGGAGGGCGGCCAGTGCTGGCAAGTCAGTCACTGCCCGTGACAGTGCTGACACTTTCCAGTCACCGTTTCGCCTGCTATTCACGAAAGTCAATTTTTACAAAAATACTGGAGATTTTTGTAACTAAGTGAAGCTTTAAAAATACTGGTAAATAATTAACCTAATGGCGTCCAACAACCCAAATCAACTTATCCCAGACTATCCTGCGTCTTCCATATATAGCCCTGTGGAAAATGTTCTACCGCCATACATCACGCTGTGCGGGGGCACTACGCTGCCCACTACGTCTTGCATCACCACAACTGTCACGTCGTCCCTCGCACATGGCATCAGCTCCCAGAGCCCCAGTACCCCGTCTCTCCTTTTGAACAATTACCCGCCTAAGTGTGCAGTCAAGTACCAAAAGCAAAATTTCGAGCCTAAAATGGGGGCCCCTAAAAAAGAGAAGGTGGCACACTGTCGCCCCGTATTGTTCGAAAGAAGGCGAGCACCACCGAAACCAAGAAAGGCACCCAAAATCGGTTCTCGGCCCTCTGTGACAAAGAGGAAAGCGATATGGACACTGAGGTAGAGATAACTACCAACACGAAAGCCACTAATGAGGACGTAAATGGTAGACCATTCACATCGCACGCAGCACGCGCAAGGGCTAGCAGGCAACAAACGGCAGATCAGAAGCCTGCCACGCACCTGCAACCCACCCAGATGGCGCCTCCTAATGAGCGCCCTGCCTCTACTGTGCCAGACATCGTCAGCTTCACCACGTTCTGCAAGGAAAAAGACAGCATCCTAAGCGCGGACACCTACACCACGAGAGCACTCAATTCTGGCGACAGCATCGTCCAGTGCCGCAGCTCGGACGATTACCGAGAGTTGGCAAGGCACCTTCGCGAGAACGGTTGCATGTTCCACCACTACCAGCTGACAGAGGACCGTCCATACCGCATAGTACTGAGAAATATCCACCACGAGGTCCCAACCGAAGATATTTCAGCGCAATTGGCAGACAAGGGGCACCATGTTGTCCGCATATACACAACGCGTAGCAGAGTCAATAACGAACCTCTCAACATGAGATTTGTTGACCTGAGGAAGGCAGACAATAACAATCTAATCAAGCCCATAACAGTATTATGCAGGCACAAAGTATCGTGGGAGAAGCCTTGCAAGACGTCGGGCCCAGTGCAATGCAACAGATGCCAGGAGTACGGGCACACCAAGTCCTATTGCTCGAGATACTACGTGTGCAAGGAGTGTGGGGACAACCATTCAACAAGCGAGTGCACACTTGGCAAGGATAAGGATCGATGTTGCTACTACTGTCGCGAATCACACGCAGCAAACTTCAAGGGCTGCAAGAAGTACCTGCAGTATGCTTTCCAGCGAAAAAAACAGCACAAGGTAAATGGCGAAGATGCAAGCCGCTCCAGGGTTCGCCGCCCCCAAACAGCCCCTCCTGCACGCAGCTTCGTTCCCGGACAACAATCCTTTGCCAGCGTCCTGCGCGGTAGCCAGCCCTCCGAGCGCAGAGCCTGCCCATCGTATCGCAGAAGGAACACAGGCAGCATTCCCAGTCGATCCCATCCTGTTGCCGAAAGCAGTCCCAACTCAGCCTTCGAGCTCAGGTTGAAGCAACTGTTCGCCACGATCGATAAAGTAATATCTCTCGTAGAGAACCTTCCGCAAGCGCTAATACATACTAGCGCTAAAAAAAAAAAACAGTGTCTTAAATGAACTTCCTTAGGGTAGCACTGTGGAACGCCAACACATCGATGTGTTTCTGCTCACGGAGACTCATTTCTACTCTCGTATCACGCTCAGAGTGCCAGGCCACACTCTCCACACCGCCAACCATCCAGACAACAGCCATCATGGAAGAGCAGCAATACTGATCAGGTCGTCCTTGTCCCACCACCCACTTGAGTCGTCCTGCCACTGGCATATACAAGCTGCTGCTATCCAATTCGGATCCGGCAGAGGCGACTTCAACCTCGCCTCTGTATACTGCCCCCTGGCCTTGAGAGTGACTGAGGCACACTTTCAAGCCCTTTTCGACCAGCTCGGTCCAAAATTCCTGGCAGGAGAAGACTGGAACCAAATATCGCTAGTGGAGAAACTACCAGATGTGTCCCCGAGGGAGAACGCTCTTCTCTGAGACCGAAGGCATCGAAGTTATAGCCACTGGAGAGGTAACGTGCTACCCATATAGGGCTACTGTAACACCAAGTGCACTTGACTTCGGGCTCTACAAGAGATTCAGACAGGAACAGCTTAGAATAAGAAGTCCCCTGGACCTGACCTCGGATCACCTCCCATTAATGATTGAGCTAGAGGAGACTCCCAAGTGGGTAGTCGGAATCCGCAAAATGCTCCCGCCGCGCTCTAACTTGGACGTATACCGGACCTGCCTCGAGGACACCATAGAGCTCAACGTCGCTATAAATACGGAAGCTGCCAGACGTGAAGCCCCGCAAACTCCGCCTCGCACTCTCATCTTCAGAAGCTGCCTACTGAACCCAGAAGCCAGGAGTCTCCTCGCCGACAAAAGACGTCTAAGAAGGCTGTACATCCGCAATGCCAAGGCGGAAATGGTCAGCGCGTCCAACCGGCTCCGACGACTGCTGGCTAGGACCCGAAGGGAAAACCTAGACAGCTTCCTGGTAACAGCTGGGCATGACGGCAACAGCACTTTTTCAGTGTGGAAGCTCACCAGAAGCATTGCAAACAGTCTACCTCCCCGATCAGGGACCACTCTGGCCTCTGGCTCCGATCGGACGAGGAGAAGGCCAATGCGTTTGCTGACTACCTGGAGGCGACCTTCACGGCATTCCATTTTGCTGATGTTGCACAACGCCGTAAAGTGGCTGAGTCGCTTGATGCGCCACTGCAGATGACTCTTCCAATAAGGAGCATTTCCCCCGCGGAAATTGGAACACAGCTGAAAACGCTCGAGCTGAAGAAGACCCCTGAATGCGCTGTAATGGACAACAGAGCAGCCAAGGCTCTCCCACGCACATGAGTCATGGCGCTCGCGACAATTTTCAACTCCATGCTCAGGCTTGGGCACTTCCCGAAGCAATGGAAACATGCGAAGATTGTCATGATCGCCAAAACCGGTAAGCAGCTCACACAGCTGGAATCTTACCGCCCTATAAGCCTGCTGCCGACGCTCGCAAAAGTCTTTGAGCGACTCCTGCTAAGTCATCTTCTGGAGCTCGACGAGGTCACGCGCCTGGTCCCTCCCGGACCATCAGTTTGGCTTTAGAAAGTCCACCGGGTAGTCAAGCATGCACTAGAGGCTTGTGACGCGGAGTCACAATGAGGCCCGCGCACGAATATATATATATATAATCATAGATTAAGAGAACGAAAAAAAATGAAATAATAAGATGTCATAATCATAGGCTAAGAAAAAAGGTGAAGTAATAATATATTGTAATCATAAGTTAAGTGCAAAAATGTAGTAAATGAAGTCAGTTATCGGTTAAGAGTATGCTTACTAAATTAAAAGAGTCCGATTGCGACCACAATCGAATCACTTGCAACTCTGTTGATATTATTAGGAGGAAAAGAGAGCCAAGCATATAGAGAGGATTTTCGCCGCAGGGCGAAAAGAGGGTCGTGAGCTGCTGCCGCCGATCAGCAACTTCACTTTGAAACCGACAAGGACAGGATTTAGGGACCGCGAGTTAGCTGCCAGGTTAGGTAGGAACTATGTACCTAGAATTGACGGTGCAGCAAGGCTATTGTCTGTATAGAAATTGTGAATTTTCAGGCTTTCGTTTGCGGCGGAGCGATCCCAGCAGCACCCATCACGCAGACCGACTCTAACCTAACCGCAGCGGAGCGATCCCAGCGGCTCCCCTTTTTCCTTAACAGAATTAGTAACCACTCTTACCCCCCTTTTCAGCTTCGCATCTCGGCAAACTACAAATTTCTTGTAGAGTGGGCCTGGGTAAGACTGAGAAATCACCCCGGCCAAGAAGCTACTTTACAAGTAGCGCCCGAGCAGGGACCCTAGGCGTGAAGGGGCGTGGCACTAACATGGCCTAAAAGCCCATGAAAGTGGCTCCAAGGTGAGTTAAGACCAAGGCGGCAAAAGTAACTGAGAAGTTAGCTGCCCGCGGCATAGGAAAAAGGAGCATAGAAAGTCCCACAGGGGTGTCAGCAGCAAACGCACACGTGCAGGCAGACAAGTGGGGACAACGCGAAAAGACAAAGAAGCGACTCGAAAACTAACGAACAACCATAAAACTTCTCGCTGAGCGAGCGAGTTAGCTGCGAGCGCGCTAGCGTGTGTGCGCGCATACAAGTATACGTTCATACGCATAAGCCGAGAGTCGGCAGAGCGCGCGCCAACGGGACAGCTGCGAAGGCCCACCATAGGGCAATCCCTCGGTACGCGTCGAAATTTGCGCGATCCGTAAGCGCGACGGGAAAAGAAGTGAACAATAAAGTGGATTCAAAGTGGAATATGGACTTTGGAGCTGTAGTGACGAATAATATTTATTTCTGTGAACAAACTAATCTGTGAAAGAAAAAATGGTGAACATTTAAGACAAAGTGAGTAACAAGGGTGAACGTTTTTCTTATATTTTCTTGTGATCACCGGTTCAAAATATAACAACAACTAATGAAAACTAATAATAAATAATTAATAACTGAGTGAAAGTGACCACAGTGCAGTAACATAGAACCACGGTCAAAGAGTGGACGCGTGTAGCAAAAGGGTACCGCGGGTCGAGGCCGGTACGCAGCGTCACTTTTAGGGTGGTCAACTAAAAGTGCGACTATTTTTTTGTGTGGCCAATGGTGGTGTTCTGGCTCGATAAAATAAAATTAATTAAAACGAGAAAGAAGTGCTATCTTCGGCACACCGAAGATTTAATACCCTTGCAGACCCAACCTTTTCAAAATGCTTATAGTGCTTTGCCCGTATCTAAGAAGCACAGGGAAAATAGTTAATGCCGAGTATGGTTAAGATACCATGAAAAACAAAACAGGTTTCCGTACAACAACTTAATTTTCGACCGATCGTTCCTATGGCAGCTATATGATATAGTAGCCCGATGTGAATAAGATTTTGCATAAGTGGAGGGAGCATAGTAAAACTAATAAATGCCAAGTTTGGTCAAGATATCTTGAAAAACAAAAAAAAATTCCATACAACAGCATAATTTTCGACCGATCGTTCCTATGGCAGCTATATGATATAGTTGTCCGATCTTAATAGGATTTTGCATATATATGGGGAGCGTAGTAAAACTAATAAATACCGAGTTTGGTCAAGATATCTTGAAACACATAAAAATTTTCCATACAAAAACTTAATTTTCGACCGATCTTTCCTATGGCAGCTATATGATATAGTTGCCCGATCTGAATAGAATTTTGCATATATATGGGGAGCTTAGTAAAACTAATAAGTACCGAGTTTGGTCAAGATATCTTGAAAAACATAAAAATTTTCCATACAAAACTTAATTTTCGACCGATCGTTCCTATGGCAGCTATATGATATAGTTGTCCGATCTTAATAGGATTTTGCATATATATAGGGAACGTAGTAAAACTAATAAATACCAAGTTTAGTAAAGATAACTTTATAAACAAAAATGTTTTTCATACAAGAACCTACTTTTCGACCGATCGTTCCTATGGCAGCTATATGATATAGTGGTCCGATCCAGCTGGTTTTGACATATGAGCTGCGTGCAACAGAAAGAGGGACTTCTGCAAAGTTTCATAAAGATAGCTTTAAAACTGAGAGACTAGTTCGCATAGAAACAGACAGACGGACAGACGGACATGGCTATATCAACTCGGCTGTTGATACTGATCAAGAATATATATACTTTATGGGGTCGGAGATGTCTCCTTCTATGCGTTACACATTTCACGACAAAATTATACTACCCTCTGCAAGGGTATAATAAGTGAAAATAGATAATAATGAAAATTAATATAAATTAACAAATTAAAATAAAATTAATGAAATATTAACATATCTAAAATAAAATTAAATAAAATAAAAGTAAATTAAAAATTTAAATAAATGAAAATAAAATAAATATAAATAAAATTAATTGAAATAAAATAAATTAAAAATTAACGTGATTCAAATAAACGGAAATAAAACAAAATGAAATAAAATAATTATAAATAATCATAAACAAATACAATAAAACTAAATTCGAAAAACCAGAAGGAAGTAATTAAAACGAGGCGGTCGAGAAAGACTGGATATCTGAAAGGAGTCACGTGGACCAGAAGAGGAAAAGGTAATTTCAGTAAAAGGTTACGTACGAAAGGATGGATACGGGTGAGTGTCAGGATCCAGGGGTGGGCGTACGGTGGATGCACTCGCGACGGAAGGAGGAACTGGAGGCGATTACTCAGTTGGGCCGGGTTGAAGACTTGCGTCGACGTTTGGCAAGCTTCGTGTCCTGGGGTTCGCATTCCGCTAAAATATGGGCTCGGCTAGCCGAACCGGAGGCCAAATACACAAGCACCCCGGAGCACAAGGCCCAGCTCGAACTAGGGATGAGCGATATTTACTCAACCCGTTACAAGTAACAAGTATTCAAAAGTAACTAGTTACTGCTGTTACACTTTTCAAAAGTAACAGCGACAAAAAATTATCCTGTGTCGTGCACGGATAGTAAAGCAAGGGTCTACTTGATGGACGTTGTTTACTCAAAAGATTGACACCGAAAATTTCACTAAGAGATTATTGCGACGATATAACAAATGACTGGTTCATTGTTGATGGCGAAATTTGTATACACTTTACACGAAGATATACTTTTTAATAAATATCAAAAACTTGCAGTTTTTTAATTTTATGGTTGCTGTCTTATCAAAGACTTGCACCGTTTTTGTATTTTTATGGTTGCTGTCTTGTCCGATTTGTACTCAGGTTGTTCCTTTCGTACTCTTCGAGAAGCTGAGTACTCTGTCACAGGCCTGTACTCAGGTTGTTCCTTTCGTACTAGACGAGAAGCTGAGTACTGTGTCACAGGCCTGTACTCAGGTTGTTACTTTCGTACTCTTCGAGAAGCTGAGTACTCTGTCACAGGCCTGTACTCAGGTTGTTCCTTTCGTACTAGACGAGAAGCTGAGTACTGTGTCACAGGCCTGTACTCAGGTTGTTACTTTCGTACTCTTCGAGAAGCTGAGTACTCTGTCACAGGCCAACTATACGGCCTCACTTACAAAAACCGTTTTGATTTGCGCGTACGTTTTTACCTTATCTTAAAATGGATAAAAAAACGAGTGAAATTTGGTCCCTATTTAAGGCTGTCGACGACAAATTTGCAAAATGCAATATTTGCAATTAAAAGTACTCCTATAAGACGTCAACGAGTAATTTGCACAAACACATTATGCGCAAGCATCCAAAGCATTGAAACCAGGTGAAATTTCACATTTTATATGCTGGAACGTTTTTTAAATGTACATTATGTTGTTTGTTGTGTATTTAGTTTTATATATTAATATCTTATCCTTATTAAATTAATATCTTACATTTTCTTCCTAAAGACTGAGGATGCTGTGAAAAGCACAATGGCACTATGCGATAAGTCCTTGCCTGCTATTAAAAGCAGTGACTGGGCTATAATCAAACAAGTTGTTTTTATTTTGCGGCCTTTTGAAGAAGCAACTAAAAAGATAAGTGGCCAAAAATATTGCTCTGGATCTCTGGCAATTCCAATCACTGCTGAGATTTTCAAAGTATTGGATAGATTTAAAAAGCTTGATTTCCCTGATAGCATTGTAAAGGTATGTTTGTATGGTACTTTTTTATAATATGCTCAGATTTTTTAATTGTATATTGTAGGTTATCAACTCCCTTATTGATGGAATGAATAGGCGACTGGGTAGCTTGGAGCAAAGCAACACGTTATCGACTGCAACATTGTTAGATCCAAGATACAAATCTATTTATTTCAAGGATCCGAGCACGGCGGAGAGAGTTAAATCTACTCTTGCAAAACTTTTAATTTCTTCCTTTAAGGAGAAAAATGCACCACCTGCGATCGAACAGAGCCAGATTGAAGCCAACTCTGAAGAGGTTTCATATAGTCTCTTTAGCGCAATTCCACAGGCACCCAGGCCAAAAAAGTCACCTCTTTCAAAAGCGATTATTGAAATTGATCGCTATTTAGAAGAGGATTTTTTGAGCCACGAGAAGGACCCCATGGATTGGTGGAAACAAAATGGTTACCAATTCCCCAACCTTATGTCTGTCGCGCGGCAAAAGCTTTGCTGCTTAGGTTCTTCAGTGCCATGTGAGCGTCTCTTTTCTCAAGCTGGCCTTTTATTGTCAGATCGCAGAACTCGATTAAGTGACGATAGGGTCCAGATGCTGCTATTTTAAATGCCAACGAAAACTTTTTTAGCTTTATATATAATAATATTTAAATTTAATATAATAAAAAAACGAGAAAGAAGTGCTATCTTCGGCACACCGAAGATTTAATACCCTTGCAGACCCAACCTTTTCAAAATGCTTATAGTGCTTTGCCCGTATCTAAGAAGCACAGGGAAAATAGTTAATGCCGAGTATGGTTAAGATATCATGAAAAACAAAACAGGTTTCCGTACAACAACTTAATTTTCGACCGATCGTTCCTATGGCAGCTATATGATATAGTAGCCCGATGTGAATAAGATTTTGCATAAGTGGAGGGAGCATAGTAAAACTAATAAATGCCGAGTTTGGTCAAGATATCTTGAAAAACAAAAAAAATTCCATACAACAGCATAATTTTCGACCGATCGTTCCTATGGCAGCTATATGATATAGTTGTCCGATCTTAATAGGATTTTGCATATATATGGGGAGCGTAGTAAAACTAATAAATACCGAGTTTGGTCAAGATGTCTTGAAACACATAAAAATTTTCCATACAAAAACTTAATTTTCGACCGATCTTTCCTATGGCAGCTATATGATATAGTTGTCCGATCTTAATAGGATTTTGCATATATATGGGGAGCGTAGTAAAACTAATAAGTACCGAGTTTGGTCAAGATATCTTGAAAAACATAAAAATTTTCCATACAAAAACTTAATTTTCGACCGAGGGTATTCTGTATGGGCATATACGCACTACACCTCCCCTTTTAGAGAAATAACGTAACATTATGAATGTGTAGTTATTAAATGAACTTAATTATTAAGGTTTTTATATTTTTTTTTTTTTTATAAAAATTAAAAATTTTTTTTTTGTTTTGAATATGACAAGAAATTTAAAAATGTTGGAATATAAAAATACAAAAGTATTAAAGTTATAACAATTTTGTTTCAAGATACGTTTTATTGTAATATTTCGTTTATTTGCAAAAAATTTATTTTTTTTTTTTGTTCGGTTGATCAGGCCGTCATATATATTTATTTTATTTTATTTTTTTTTTGTGTATTTTTTTTTTTTGGAATTCGAATTCATAAAGAGAATTTGGATTATTAAGAATTAAAAATTTTTAATCTATTCTTATGAACTTTTTGTTTTTTATCTTTACTATCTTTAATAAAAATGTTGTCCTTATCTTCTATTTTCTCTACTATAAATATACTGGGTCTAATTTGTGCCCTGTTTCGTTTCTTATAAGTACTTTATCTCCTACTTTTAATTCAAAATTTTTTGTTCTTTCATCATATGATGATTTCCTATTAGCCTTGGCTTTTTCTAACATAATTCTAGCTCTTTTGTATGCTATTTGTAATCTAAACTTTATTTCCTTAGAATAGTCATCTAAATTATAAATAGGATCTATGTAATTAGTATTGTTTAAATCTATGAACTGTTTTGGTAGTCTGCCAAATACCAGTTCGTATGGACAATACTCATGCGTTGCTGATGGTGTCGTGTTGAAGCAATAAGTGAAATATTGAATCCAGACATCCCAATCAGATTTGTCTGCAGAGATGTATGAACGAATGTATTCATTGAAAGTTCGATGACTTCGTTCTATTGTCCCAACTGTCTGGTGGTGGTGTGCTGTTGAAGTTATATTTTTGATACCAAGGTACTTACATAAATCTTCTATAACTGAATTTTTATATTCTGTACCCATGTCCGTAATGAACGTCTTCATTGGACCGTATTTCAGAATAAAATCTTCAAATATAGCTACGACTTTTGCACTTTTGTTTGGAATAGGTATGGCAACTAGATATTTTGTTAAGTCACATATCAGTGTAACTGCATATTCGTTGCCTTGCTCTGATTTTGGTAGTGGACCGATGGTGTCTACTATTACTCTATCAAAAGCATTGATTGGGGTTTCTGTAATTGTTAAAGGAGTTTTTGTATGTGTTGTCACTTTTGATCTTTGGCATTTCGCACAAGTTTTCATATACTTTGTAATAGTCTTGGTCATTTGGGGCCAGTAATAGTATTTCTTAATTTTTAACAAGGTACGCGTAATTCCTGTATGGCCTCCCTCTATAGGATCATCATGATATTTCGACAGTATTGCTTTTATTTGACTTTCGTCATTTTTGTCTATTTGTGTCACTTTTGTAAGTAGCGCTACTTTTAATGTATTTAAATATTTATTGCCCATATTTTTAAATTCATTTAATGATACAAATTTGAAAATTTGTTCATTTGGTGACAACTGTAAGTTAGTAATTTTATGTATTCCGGCTTCTGAATTAAGCCTTTGAAAAAATTGATCTAAATCGAATTTTTCATTGGAATGCAAATCATTAACTGAAAATTGTGAAATGATTCGTTTTCCTCTTTTAAGTAAACAATTTATTTTACCGAATTTTAGTTTCACAAATTTCTTTACGTCGTTATTTCTAACGACTTCATAGACATTGGGCTCTTTTAGATCTTTTTGATCTTTTTGCAATTTTATTTTCGCATCTGCGCAGATGTTTTCCTGTCTTTTTGATGATCTTGTTTGTTGCATTTGACGTTATCGGCAGCACCGAGGGTTACTCAGTTGGTTGCGTGCGATATTATCGGCCACGCCGATATCTTGTTGTCATATGGTCAGAGTATGCGGGGTGAAGTTGGGCCCACGGCGGAGCCCAAATTTTTGAAGGGTGGCAACGCCAGACATGCGATCCACGGCGCCAAAAGCGACGATTGCTATTGGCCGCCCGGTTCGCTCTTAAAGAGAATATGAGGAGAGTGGATCGCATGCCCTTGGATATGCCCTTGGCCTTCATTTGGGCCATTGACCCAAAAAAATGCAGCTGTGCAGATGAGCAGCAACGGTGCCCGCCTCGCAAATGTATGCGTGTGCCGAAAGTCGGCACCGATGGTGTGGCTGCCCAAATGTAAGAGGAGTTCGATTTGTTTAGCGGTTAACGGCAGACGTGCCAGCTCGAAGTGAGCATAAAATTTTTATATTACATATCTGCTGAAAAGATTAGAAATTTTTCCCTTCTGGCAAGTTAAGCCAGCGCGTAATAACAAGTTACTTAACAGTCGAAGAAAATTTTTGGTTGTGTCTTTTTCTTTTGCAATTTAATAAATATATCTAAATCAAACCGCTCGAGTCACAAAAAAATATAAAAAAAATTTAAAAGAGACTTAAAACTTAAGTGCGACGAGAGACGAACCAAATAAGCCGAAAATTAACGGCTCCGGCACCAAGGAGACCAGCTCGCGCACCAGAGAGGCCCACGAAACATTCCAAAGGCCAGGATTCGGCTCAGCGGCGCACACCAGCCATATCCGCGACGCCGCCAGCAAGCGTCGGCGCCACCCTGAAGGCGACGAGACGAGCCGCCGACGACCGGGCTCCGACAACGAAGAAGCGGCCACAGGCGAGACCGCGCCCACATCCACCGAGTGAGTCCGTTCCATTTTGCCCATCCTCGTTCGAGCCCCTGGCAG
Source organism: Drosophila lacicola (assembly GCA_035045355.1). Taxonomy (NCBI): domain Eukaryota; kingdom Metazoa; phylum Arthropoda; class Insecta; order Diptera; family Drosophilidae; genus Drosophila; species Drosophila lacicola. The sequence goes on along the minus strand of JAWNPB010000120.1, from coordinate 65,474 downwards.
AGTCAGAAGAAGACTCCTCATTGTACTCCCTGAAAAGGAGCAGATTTTTTTTGTCGTTAAATTTAGTTTTTTTTGTATTTATAAATTATAATTATACATACTTAGGCACTTACGCCGAGCTTCACTTTAGAGTGCGAACGGTGAGGGAAACTCCAAAGGTGATGCATCTGCGCCTGTAAAATATAAAAATCTAAAATTAACACTTGCGCGAACTATGCTCACATACTTACCTAATTTGAATTTACCCATTTATATCGTCCCTTACCACCCCCAGAGAGCTCTTTAGGTAGGGTAAGGTAGAATTAAGCGATTTAATACATACAATACATAATACGTGACATACCCAGTTTTAAGTAATTGTGTGGGCCATTGTTCCTAAATCGGCGCAACGACTGCCTCTAAAGTGCCTCCTTGCGCGTTTCTTTTGCGGCGACTAGCAATATCCTTGTAGTATTTCGTCGCCTGTTCCATTCAGTGTTGTTAAAAATAAAAAAATTAATTCTATAAGATAAGAAAAAAATTTAGGAATTAATACACTTTGTCAACTAGTATAAATATATGCAACAGTAATACGCACCTGGAGAAGAAATGTTCACGTGCATGAATACGAATTTACCTGAATTGAGACCTCGTGCAAATTAGAAAGACATAAAAGAAATATTAATGCCAATAATTATAAGATTACACAAACCATTATACGCACCTGTGAAGTTAACAAAGTATCTACTTGCATGAGATTGTAAATAGCTGCAAGATAAATGCCATAAGCAATGATTATAATTGTTATACATTTGAAGATAACACAAACAATTATACGCACCTATTGAAAGAAATCATGTCCGGCTAAGGTAATATTGTTGGGGAGAGTGGGCATTACGGCCGACACGGGCTAATAAAGGCCATTTAGTGGCCAAAATGAGGGAGACGAGTGTGTAGGTGATCGTCTCATGGTAGGGCGGGTACGCTGGGTCCGGAACCGGGGCCCGATCTGGAAGAGTAAGGTGGATAAATAGTGTTTTTTGTTAATTTATATTGAGTGTCTCACCTTTGTTGTTTACATTTTCATAGTTGTTACAGCTGTTTATTTTGTTCATGAGTTAGTAGTTCCGAATATTTGTTATCGATTATGTGGTTCATTTTGAGTAGTGTTGTGTGAGTCTGTTTTACTACAGACGTGTAGTTTTGTTGTTATCGATTGTGCGGACTGCGGGCCAGGGATGGGACCACACCCAGAGAATCCGATGAGCCAGCCGGCGCGGCCCACTGAGAAACAAGCAGTTCCGTAACAATATGGCGCCCAACTTGAAGAAGCACTCGGCTTCTTTGAAGTCGGTGTGTAATCAAAGAAAAATAAATACGATAAAAATGAAGGTACAGAGAAAAGGACTCCCTTGGCTTCAGGACCCACACCGCTGAAGTCTTATGTGGCACGAGTAGGTAGCTCATAATCGCGCAGCGTGTAGTGGAATCCGAGAAGCACGACGGAAGTAGAGGTTATCTGAATATCCATCCATAAGCATGAGGGGTTTTTCTTGTAGTGGTTGATGGCCGTTCGCATGTTGGCGAAACGTTTGCGACTGTCCATCGTTCGCCTGGTGGTAGCCGCAACGACAAAGGCATCTCATGATTAAAAAAATGTGATATTAGGGTAGTTTAGTCAGATGTTATTTATTCAATTAGTAGTTTTTGTCTCATTTTGTGTCAATGTTGGATGTATGCTGGCCGTAGTTATACGAGCTTCGGAGACAGGTGACCCAGGACGATATAGAATCGAGCCTGCGCCGCATCTGTCACACAGCATATCCCAAGAATGGCCAGAAGAGCGACGGAGACGGATCTTGCCATGGTGTCCATTAACATGGGGAGTTTTCTTGTCGCGGTTGATGACGGTAAGTCACGTTTGCTAGTTGGCGAACGTTCGCGACCGTCCATCGTAGCCTGGTGGTAGCCGCCATGACAAAATAACCTGTGATAAAATGTGATATTAGGGTAGGTCTGACTAGAGTTTGTTTAATGTTTTCTATATGTTTTGTCCCACTCTGTGTTAACGTTTGGTGTGTGCTGGCCGTAGTTAAATGAGCTTCGGAGACAGGTGACCCAGGACGATATAGAGCCGATCCTGCGCCGCACCTGTCACACAGCATACCCTAAGGGTGCACAGAAGTGCGACAGAAACCAAATAGCCTTCAAGGTAGCGTTCCTTGAATGCCGTTCGTCAGTCAAACTGACGAACTGAGCATTTGACGAATGCTCAGATTATGAGTAGAATAGTTAGCCTGTGTTAGGATTTGTCTTCTCTCCCCCAAATTATTTGAAACTTAATTAAAGTATGGAATATTATTGTTGTGAGTTGGTTTCGTTGTCGATATTTATTTAATTCTTCAGTTATTATTATTTGTAAGATCTGTTAGTGAAAGTGATTTATTTTTGTCGGCGATAGAGAATATTGTGGTTATTTATTTATTTATGTATCCATTTATATAAATTTAGGTAAATATTAGCAAGATTTGTCGTCGTTAGGGAATTTGGTGCAATCATCCATTAATTTATAAATAGTGGTAAGGGTCGGTAAGATCAATATGTATTGGTGCTATTAAAAGTTAGGTTGTTGCCTTGCGGTAAGGAGTCAAGTATGGCTGAGGAACGGGGAGTTCCGAAGAAAGATATCCCGGCGAAGAGACCTCTAGGGAGTCTAGAGTTCCCAGAACCAACAATCGATTCCGTGATCAGCTCGGCAGTGAACGCGGCAATTGCACAAGCTCACCAGACCTATCTGCAGGCTCTACCATCTGGCATCAGCGAGTCCATCCGAGATGAGTTGCGAACGGGTTTTTTAGAGATGATGAAGGACATCACCGACGTGCTCAGACCGTTGGATACCCACGCCAGACAGCCAGATTCGGAGCCGGTGACACCAAGACACATCGCGCCGGACGCGAAAACAGGTGCCTTCCCATATGACGAAGAGCTCCAGAGCGAAGCGTATTCGCCGTCGGTACCGTCGAAACCACATAGACAAAGCGTGCGTAGGAAGAGGGATACACCCCCCAGACCGAAGTTTGTCGGGAGTCCTCAGGTTAGGAACGGGCGCAGCGCCAACAACCGAAACTTCCGGGTGGAGGACCGAAGAGCTGGTGATTTTCCGCCGGAGGCGGACGATAACGAAATTAAAAGGGAAGCCCTTGGGAGTGTTCCATGCGAAGGACGGGTGTAGATCAGGGTCGTGGGTGTGGCCTACGTTGGGCATCGTTATTAGCCGGCTGGGTGAATCCATTAAATGCGCACGCAGATTCCTTGTAACGGTCCTTCATGTCGTTACAATAATCTGCGTAGTGATGTTGCATTTGACGTTATCGGCAGCACCGAGGGTTACTCAGTTGGTTGCGTGCGATATTATCGGCCACGCCGATATCTTGTTGTCATATGGTCAGAGTATGCGGGGTGAAGTTGGGCCCACGGCGGAGCCCAAATTTTTGAAGGGTGGCAACGCCAGACATGCGATCCACGGCGCCAAAAGCGACGATTGCTATTGGCCGCCCGGTTCGCTCTTAAAGAGAATATGAGGAGAGTGGATCGCATGCCCTTGGATATGCCCTTGGCCTTCATTTGGGCCATTGACCCAAAAAAATGCAGCTGTGCAGATGAGCAGCAACGGTGCCCGCCTCGCAAATGTATGCGTGTGCCGAAAGTCGGCACCGATGGTGTGGCTGCCCAAATGTAAGAGGAGTTCGATTTGTTTAGCGGTTAACGGCAGACGTGCCAGCTCGAAGTGAGCATACAATTTTTATATTACATATCTGCTGAAAAGATTAGAAATTTTTCCCTTCTGGCAAGTTAAGCCAGCGCGTAATAACAAGTTACTTAACAGTCGAAGAAAATTTTTGGTTGTGTCTTTTTCTTTTGCAATTTAATAAATATATCTAAATCAAACCGCTCGAGTCACAAAAAAATATAAAAAAAATTTAAAAGAGACTTAAAACTTAAGTGCGACGAGAGACGAACCAAATAAGCCGAAAATTAACGGCTCCGGCACCAAGGAGACCAGCTCGCGCACCAGAGAGGCCCACGAAACATTCCAAAGGCCAGGATTCGGCTCAGCGGCGCACACCAGCCATATCCGCGACGCCGCCAGCAAGCGTCGGCGCCACCCTGAAGGCGACGAGACGAGCCGCCGACGACCGGGCTCCGACAACGAAGAAGCGGCCACAGGCGAGACCGCGCCCACATCCACCGAGTGAGTCCGTTCCATTTTGCCCATCCTCGTTCGAGCCCCTGGCAGAGTCAGAAGAAGACTCCTCATTGTACTCCCTGAAAAGGAGCAGATTTTTTTTGTCGTTAAATTTAGTTTTTTTTGTATTTATAAATTATAATTATACATACTTAGGCACTTACGCCGAGCTTCACTTTAGAGTGCGAACGGTGAGGGAAACTCCAAAGGTGATGCATCTGCGCCTGTAAAATATAAAAATCTAAAATTAACACTTGCGCGAACTATGCTCACATACTTACCTAATTTGAATTTACCCATTTATATCGCCCCTTACCACCCCCAGAGAGCTCTTTAGGTAGGGTAAGGTAGAATTAAGCGATTTAATACATACAATACATAATACGTGACATACCCAGTTTTAAGTAATTGTGTGGGCCATTGTTCCTAAATCGGCGCAACGACTGCCTCTAAAGTGCCTCCTTGCGCGTTTCTTTTGCGGCGACTAGCAATATCCTTGTAGTATTTCGTCGCCTGTTCCATTCAGTGTTGTTAAAAATAAAAAAATTAATTCTATAAGATAAGAAAAAAATTTAGGAATTAATACACTTTGTCAACTAGTATAAATATATGCAACAGTAATACGCACCTGGAGAAGAAATGTTCACGTGCATGAATACGAATTTACCTGAATTGAGACCTCGTGCAAATTAGAAAGACATAAAAGAAATATTAATGCCAATAATTATAAGATTACACAAACCATTATACGCACCTGTGAAGTTAACAAAGTATCTACTTGCATGAGATTGTAAATAGCTGCAAGATAAATGCCATAAGCAATGATTATAATTGTTATACATTTTAAGAAAACACAAACAATTATACGCACCTATTGAAAGAAATCATGTCCGGCTAAGGTAATATTGTTGGGGAGAGTGGGCATTACGGCCGACACGGGCTAATAAAGGCCATTTAGTGGCCAAAATGAGGGAGACGAGTGTGTAGGTGATCGTCTCATGGTAGGGCGGGTACGCTGGGTCCGGAACCGGGGCCCGATCTGGAAGAGTAAGGTGGATAAATAGTGTTTTTTGTTAATTTATATTGAGTGTCTCACCTTTGTTGTTTACATTTTCATAGTTGTTACAGCTGTTTATTTTGTTCATGAGTTAGTAGTTCCGAATATTTGTTATCGATTATGTGGTTCATTTTGAGTAGTGTTGTGTGAGTCTGTTTTACTACAGACGTGTAGTTTTGTTGTTATCGATTGTGCGGACTGCGGGCCAGGGATGGGACCACACCCAGAGAATCCGATGAGCCAGCCGGCGCGGCCCACTGAAAAACAAGCAGTTCCGTAACATGTTTGAACCATTAATATTTTCCTATTCATGTCAATTAGTGTCTCTATGCTTATGCAGGATAATGCATCCGCTACATGGTTATCTTTCCCCTTGAGGTATTCTACTGTGAATTGGTATTCTTCTAAGTCTAGTCTCATTCTGGTTAATTTTGATGTGGGATTTTTCATCGAAAACAAATATGTTAAGGGTCTATGGTCTGTTTTAACTAAGAAATGCCTTCCATAAACATATGGTCTGAAGTGTTTTATTGCCCAATGTATAGCAGCTAATTCCTGCTCTGTAGTTGATTTATTGCTTTCTCCCTGTGTGAAAGCTCGGGATGCGTATGCAATTGGTAATTGTACACTGTTGTACTCTTGGGATAGTACAGCACCACATGCATGTTTACTTGCATCTGTGGTTATGCAAAATTCTTTGCTGAAGTCAGGGTATTGCAATAATGTTGGCTTCATTAATGCTTTTTTAAGATATTGAAATGATTCTTCACATTCTTGAGTCCATTTCAATTGGACATTTTTCTTGCACAGTCTTGTCAAGTGACGTGAGTATTGTGCGAAGTTATTAATGAATCTTCTATAGTAATTACAAAAAGCGACGAAACGTCGTGCACTATCCGGATCTGTTGGAGTTGGATAATTTTTAATTACATCATATTTTTTATCATCCGGAAGGATGCCATGGTCCGTACATTTATGGCCAAGGTATGTTACCTCGTGCATAAAGAATGAACATTTCTCTGGATTTAGTTTAAGGTTGTGTTTTCTACAAAGCTCGAATATGCTTGTTAGATTTTTGAACATGTGCTTTTCAGAACAACCAATTACAACTAAATCATCCATATAAAGGAAGGCTTGCGATGGTTCTAGACCAGAAAATGCAAGTTGCATCATTCTCATAAATGAATTTGGGGCTACTTTAAGGCCGTATGGTAATCGCGTGAAGCGATATGAGCCAGTGCTCGTGGAAAAAGATGTTATATTTCTAGATTTTTCTTCTAGTTCAATTTGATGGAAGCCAGACATTAGGTCTAGACACGACAAATATTTCGCTCTTCCCAATTGATCTAGGATTTCTTCTATTCTAGGTAATGGATATTTATCTGCTAGAAGTTTTTTATTTACTTGCCTATAATCCACTACTAGACGCCATTTTTTTTCTTTTGAATTTGGGGGTGATTTCTTAGGAACTAAGAGAAGTGGGCTATTATATTCTGATATAGATGGTTCGACTATACCATCTTTAAATCAATTTTTCTACTTGTCTATTTATTTCTGGTTTTTCTGTTTCCGCATTTCTATAGTTTTTAATGCATACTGGAGTTTTGTCTGCTAATCTTAATTTTTGTTTGTAAAAGTTGTTACTCGAAATTGCTTCTGATTCTAAACCAAATATGTCACTGTATTTGGTGCATAATTCAGTAATTTCTGTTTTCACATGATCTGGGAATTTTAATTTGTTTAAGACTTCATTAGTTCTATTGTTTTGGTTTTTATTGAACGATTTAATTTCGTAATTTTCTATTGATTCGAATTCAATGTTAGGATTTTCGATATTTATATTATTATTTGTTGTATTCAAAATACGAACTATTGCACTATTGCTTTTTACGATGCTGTTAGCTATAAATACCCCAGGATGAATTTCCTGATTTGGTACTAAAACAGCATCTTCATTTGTCTGAAGTGTGATTTTTCTCACTACATCCGACCTTGCTGGCATTAATATTGAATTGTCAATAACATTGTGTAAGAGTGGCACATGTATTTGGTATTTAAGTGATTGTGGTTTTAGTATTAATTCATCGTTGTGATAATCTAATATGCAATCGAATTTTCGAATGAAGTCAAGTCCCAAGATTCCGTCACACGGTACGGGGAATTCATTATTAACTATTTGGAAGTCATGACTGATTATGAAATAATCGAAGAGTAAATCAATTGTTGCTATTCCAATTGATTGAATTGTTCCCTTACCAATTCCTGTTATATTTGTTTTGAAAGTTTGATTAATTTCAGAACATATGCTATTATCTTTTAGAATTGATATGTTAGCTCCAGTATCTATTAGTAATGTTAATGGTTTATTATTTTTTTGATTCTGTATTTTAATTATGCTGCTGAGATTTAGATTTATATTAAAAACTTTTATTTTCTGTTGCTCAAGGGGGCTTGAGCGTTTTCCGAGCTACTTTGTGTTACTCGTACTTGATTATTACTTCTATTATTACCTCTATTTGAGCCGCCTCTGTTCGAGCCACCTCTAGAGTTGTTGTTGTTGTGATTATTGTTATTATTGTACCTTTGGCCGCCTCTGTTATAGTTACGGCCTCTATAATTACTACGACCACGATTTCCACCGCGCTGTGGGTAATTTTGGTAATACATAATAGTATTAGTTTCTTCTGCTATATCATTGGCTGTTTCAATAAATGTAGCTATTGCTTCGTCCATATTGTTGAATTGACGAGAACGCATAACAGCTTTAATTTCTTTGTTTAGGCAATTTTTCTTCATTGCTGATACAGCTTGTTTGGTACTTAATGAATTAGCTTGTTCTAGTGTATATTCTTTTTCAATATATGCTCCTTCTAGAGACTTAGCTAACTTTTCTATCTCTTGGGTATACACGTTGGGTGTTTTGTTTTTCTGGGAAAGATTCAATAATCGTGCAGATATATTGTCGATTGACTCATTTATGATCTGATCAATTGTACTCTCATTGCTGATTATATTCCTGGCTGGTCCTTTTAGTTTTGTTTTTATTAAAGATACTGCTAAGTTCTCATGCGCGCCCTGTATTGTTTTTATAATTTCCAATGCATCTATGAAACTACGCAGGTTTTCAGCTTGTAAAGAAGCTACTGGCCGGGGTATAATTCTCAGTCTTACCAGGTCTAGCGAGTTACAAGATATCCTGACCAAACCAAACCCAGATCTATCTCTACACGCCTACATCATCGGGCCGTGGCCTCGTACCAACTATGCTAACGGGCCGTGGCCTCGCACCAACTACACTAGCGGGCCGTGGCCTCGCACCAACTACGCTAGCGGGCCGGGGCCTCGCACCAACTCCACTACCCAAACACTCTATCGGGCGTGGCCTCGTACCGCTACTCTATCGGGCCGTGGCCTCGTACCAACTACTCTATCCAGACTCCCTACCGGGCCGTGGCCTCGTACCGCTACTCTATCGGGCCGTGGCCTCGTACCGCTACTCTATCGGGCCGTGGCCTCGAACCGCTACTCTATCGGGCCGTGGCCTCGTACCCACTACACTATCGAAACACCAACCGGCAATGCCCACCCCGGGGCCACAATCTCGTACCGCATGCCCCTCGTTCGAGGTTAGGTCGAACACCGGTTAGTTCCGATGTTAAGGTAAGCCGGGTTACCAGGAAACAGAGAATAATCCGATTCCTTCTTGATAATTATAACGTTGGCACTTTATTCACTGTTATTAATTCCGACCTTATCGTAAATCCTAAGCTAAACCCTGCCGCACTGTTATCTGGAGCCCTAGCGCTCCACTATACCATCTATGATTTCGTTTGTCTCGCGCTGCACTTCTACTCACCCTTAGTGTTCATTCCCAAGTGCCGGCACGCTCGCCGGCAAGCCATGCGCTCGCTTCGGCTGCTCAACTTCGCCGCGAGCTTTCGCAACTTCGCCTCGGAGCTTTCGCTCTTCGCCGCCGAATTGAAGTTGCGCTCTCAAAGACGGTGTTGAGCAACCGATCGACAACGCACGGTTGCAGCGGCGGCCGGCGGTTAAATTCAAACTCACTCTTTAAATCAATTATAATATTCGCGGCTCCTTGCCTCTTTACTCCTAATATCGAACTGCTTATATTACTGATGGCTCCTTGCCTCTTACTTCACTAAGATCTTAACCTAATACAATTAATACTTATAACTAAAGAAAATTAATGCGTTGTCCCGTGATTTGGCCAAAGGGATGACGGCTCCTTGCCGTGAAAACTGTGGGGTGGCAGGTCTCATTAGCCGCCTCTCACCCCTCCCATTGACCCTCACGTCGGCACTGCGGACGACCGTGTCGACCTCGGTGTCGGGTTCCTCTTCCAGCACTGAGTCCAGGCTAGTATCCCACCCGTCGATGCCGTCGAAAAGGTCCACTATGTTGTCCCACAACTCGCTCTCCGTGGGAGACTTTAGAGCCATTGGTGAGGAATCCTGGGTTGGACTCGAAAGCTTGGGTGACGAAGCTGTCACCACCGCGTCCTCTTCCTCGGACCAGACTTCACCCCGGCCCTCCTGGCGAATCGTGAAGGAACCTTCTCGGGATGGCGCCTTGCCTTCTTGGCCGAACCAGGCGTCTTCCAACTCCCGCCGGGCGATGGTGTCGGGTGTCTCGGCGCGGGCAATAGACACGAGCGCGGGCATCTCGTCCTCGTTGTCGAACCACTCCTCCTCCGATCCCTTCGGAAAGGTTTCGTCTGGCGCCTCGGCGCGGGCTGTGGACACGGCCGAGTTCGCCGCGTCCTTGCTGCTGAGATGGTGCTACTCCACGACCATCTGGCAGACCGCAATCGGTATCGCCCAGGGTTCGGGATGCCCTCCTCGAGAAGTGATCTTGCAGCGGCGGTTATCCTTCCCGAGCGGGGAAGAACCCTCCTGGCGCTCGCGGGGCGAACGCGGCACGCGCCGCTGCGATCCTTCGGGCTTCTCGGTCTCCGTGCGAAGCCTCTTCGTGGCCGACGAGGATGCTCCCTCGGGACTGGGTCGGCGATGGCCTCCACTCCGGCGACGCTTGCCCCTGGCGGCTCTCCGTCGGCGATGGCGGCTGCGTCGGCGCTTTCCGCCGGGGCCTTCTTCGGAACCCCCCCATTCGCGCTTTGCAGGGTTCAGACGGGGTTTGTTGGCTTCCACGGGGACTTTTCGTAGGTACCGCAGCGTTATCCGGGGAAACTGGCTGCCCGGGTCTACCTCCAGACGGTGGGTGGCAAAGCGGCGACGGAATTCCGGCTCGTCCTCCGTTGACGGGTCCCCTCCCACTAAGGGTTCTGGGCCGAGGCTCGGCAGGTCTGCTTCCCAGTCGTTTGCGCGGATTCCGCTCGGCACCTCCGTCGGTGGCGACTCCGCGTCTCCGGCCGACGGGGATATCTCTTCTCCTACCGCCCCTACCGCCTCCACGTCCTGCGCTGGTGGTGTGTGCTCCTCCGTTCCGAACGGTACGGACTCTTCCTCGTCCATCTCGCCGGCCGCGGTTGGGGTTGCCGGCTCTGATGATTGTGCCGAGTGGGATGCGAGGGGCGGAGATGCAGGCTCTTCTGTGTACGGTGGCGAATTCCGGGCGAATGGTGCCTCCACGAACATTGTCGTGACCTCGACTGCCATCAGCAAGACCATCCTGTCTAGCCTCTCCATGATGTTGGTCCGCCGGGAGTATAGTGTATGGCGGAACTGGCGTGGCGGCTCTTCTTGCCGTTCTCTTCGATAGTACTCACGCCCCTGACGTGGGTCGCGCGGGCGGCCTGCGGCTCCCGGCCCGGGGAAAGGCTCGGAGTCCCCGCTGCTGGCGTCTTCGTCTGACGATATGTCGATAACTTCGGGTTCCATCTGAAAGTTCAGCTTATTGGTTAACTTACTCTTTACTTATTTGTTAATGCCCTATTTTCTCAGTGCGGCTCACACTTTACTATGCCTATTCTGAATTATGTTGTTAGTGTTAGTTTTATCTAAGCTTAATCATAATAGTTTCGTTGGGCGACGGGTGTTGCTCTCATCCTTCGCTTACTCGTGGGCATTTACGTGCCCTGGATCTTCGTCTTCTTCGTCGATCGTCGTCTTTCTGTAGAATGGTTTCAATTGTGAGATGTTGGCCACCGTCTTCTTGCGGTCGCCTGATTTCACCAGCCGTACAATATTGGGGGATATGAATTTGACGACTTTGTAGGGGCCGTCAAATTTGGGTGCCAACTTTGCGGCGAAACCTTCGGCAGCGTTGGACAACTGGTGCTGCCTCAACAGGACCATCGAGTCCAACGAAGGCCGCCACTCTCGTCTCCGCAAGTTGTAATGCCTGCCCTGGTCCTTTGACGCGCGCTGGAGGTTGCTGTGGACGATATCAAAAATTTCTTTTAGCCTATCCGCCTTTGTCCTAGGGTCGAGCGCACTATTTGCGGACCCCGGAGTTGCCTGATCGTACAGAGCTGCGGGTAACCGAGGTTCCCTGCCCTGCATCAGGAAAGCGGGACTAAAGCCCGTTGAATCTGCCACGCTCGTGTTGACCGCCAGCGAGATCTCGGGCAAAAGTTCATCCCATGAACTCTCGTGGCCCTCAATAAATTGCGCTATCATGGTCTTTACAGTCCTGTACAGTCCGGGGCGGTATACTGGATCTCTACACCCAGGGACCCCAAAAATGACTTGTACCCCGTTGTCGCACACAAACTTCCTAGGTACCCCGAACCTACTTAGAATCCTCTCTCGAAACGTAGTCTGCAGGTGTGCTGCTGTGGCTCTTCTGAGAGGTACCAACTCCAACCACTTCGAGAAAGCGTCATGGAACACCAATAGCATCGTATTTCCATGTCTTGACCGTGGAAGGGGTCCGACGAAGTCCGCACAAAGTACCGCCATCGGCTCTGCCACCTGCCTCGTCAGCATGCGACCAGCCGGTTTGAGTTGCTCACTCTTGAATTTTTGGCAGTCTTCGCAACATTTCACATACCTGGCGGCATCGCGGAACATACCCGGCCAGTAGTACCGCTGGGCTAACCTCGCCACCGTTTTTCTGACATCTTGATGTCCGGCCGTGGGAGCGTCATGACATTCCCGCAGTACTCTCTGGCGTTGACCACTGCCTACGCATAGTTTCCAGGGGATGTAGTCCTCATCGTCTATCCGGTGACCCAAATGCCTATATAGCTGTCCGTTTTCCTCGATGTAATCCGGGAACTTGGCTGGCTCTTTGGCGATTCTGGCACGCAAACTTGCGACCCATTTGCAGGGGGCCTCGGCCACCACTGCTTGCTGACAGGTCTCTAGAGGATGCCTCGACAGGGCATCGGCCACGACGTTGAGCTTCCCTCGACGATAATGAACGTCAAATTGGAATTGCTGCAGTTCCAATGCCCATCGCGCAATCCTTCCTGACGGGCTCTCGATCGAATTGAGCCACTTGAGGGCTGGATGGTCCGTTATTACGTCGAATCGGTACCCTTCTAGGTAGCAACGCAACTTCCGGATCGACCACACGATTGCCAGGCACTCTTTCTCAGTGGCGGAATAGTTCACCTCGGCCTACAGCAACTTTCGGCTCACGTACGCTATCACTCGCTCTTGTCCATCGATCGTCTGCGTCAGCACTGCACCGAGGCCATACTCACTCGCGTCAGTCTGCAAGACGAACTTGGCGGAAAAGTCGGGGCAAGCCAACACAGGGGCAGTCGTCAAGCTCTCCTTCAATTGACGCAATGCCTCCTCCTGATCTTGCTCCCATGCCCATTTCTGCCCCTTCTTTAAGAGCGCTGTGAGTGGCTGTACTTGGGTCGCGAAATTGGGTACGAAGCGCCTGTACCATGACGCCATCCCGAGACACTGCCGCAGTTCTTTGCAATTTGTCGGGGCCCTCAGGTTTCGTATCGCCTCCACTTTCTCCGGATCGGTCCGTATTCCTTCCCCGCAAATTACATGTCCTAGGTAGACTAACTTCTCCCGGAAGAAGCTGCATTTTTTTCTATTTAACCGGAGATTGGCCGCCCTTAGCCGGCGGAATACCTCCCTCAAATTCTCTAAATGCTGTGTTTTCGTCGCTCCTATTACCACGATGTCGTCTAGGTAGGCGAACGCATGAGGCTCCATCTGCGGCCCTATTACCGTATCCAAAGCGCGCTGAAATGTCGCACACGCCGAGTGTAAGCCAAATGGCATCACCCGCCATTGGAAAAGACCTCTTCCAGAGTGGAGATGAACCGGGCGTGGCGCAACCGCTCCAGGATGTGGTTAATATGAGGCACCGGATAAGCGTCCGGAATGGAATGCGCGTTGAGTTGTCGGTAGTCAATGCACATACGCCACTCGCCAGTAGTCTTCTTGACCAAGACGATCGGGGCGCTGTGCGGACTACGCGACGGCTCGATGGCATTTGCCCGGATCAACTCATCCACTTGCTCGTCGATCACCCTCTGCATGGTCGGATTCTTGGGGTAGTACCTTTGTTTCAACGGCTTGTCATCCTTCAGCCGGATTCGGTGATCCGCGATGTGCGAGACTCCCTGCAGCCCCTCGAAGAGAGCCAGCTCTGACTCCAGGAACTCCCTCAGTTCTGGGTCCAGATCAGCTGGCCACTCCGCCTCTTCGATGCCGTTATCGCCCCCTCCTGGGACCATTTCGATTCCAGATAGGACTCCGTGGCCGCTCGATTCTGGCAATCGCTGGCCTTCTATGTCCGTGTGGATTCTGGTCATCGCTCCTACTCCGTCCTTTCTCTTGCACGTTCCCGCCGTGCCGCTTCCGTAGCCATCCGAAGTCTGCCTCTGCAGCTCTATGCGCCCCCTCTTGGGTTCTCCAGGCTGTCGACTCGAGCCGGACTTTACTTCCCTTTTCCTGGCCTTTTCCGTCGGGGGCCGAGCAGGTACTCCCTTCTCATGACTTGGGAAGCCTGCCTCTGGCTCCCTCTGTCGCCGAGCAGGTGCTCCCCTATCATGACTTGGGAGACCTTCCTCCGGCTCCCTCTGTAGCCGAGCAGGTGCTCCCTTTTCATGCCTTGGGAGGCCTTTCTCCGGCTCCCCCTGTAGCCGAGCAGGTGCTCCCTTTTCATGCCTTGGGAGGCCTTCCTCCGACTCCTCGCTCGTTCCTTGCCTCACGCCCGGTGTCGTCACTGCTTCTAAGACCAGTTCCGCCTCGCCGCAGCGTATTGTGGTACCCATCGCCCCCCAAAAATCCATACCCAGGATTACGTGGTCCAGCATTGAGGGCATGATGAGCATCGTCATGCTGATCATTTTCCCCCCTAAGCTGACGTCTACTCTCAAAGCCTTTTCTACCTCTAGGGTGGACCCATCTGCCAGGCGGATACGTGCCTGTATTTCCTCCGCTCTTCCCCGGATCGTCCATTTGCGTACGCAGTCCTCACTCATGAAGCTACGAGTGGCTCCGGTATCGATCGTGGCGGGCATCGTTCGTCCGCCAATCTTTACCGTAGCGACGATCCGGCCACCGTCCACCTTCAGTGGGTGTCCTATTACTGCGTTCCGTGTGTATTGGCGCCGACCCGATCCTGGCCCGGGCGACGCCGTTGCCCGTTTCCCGTCTCCGCGCGGCGGCAACACTCCTGACTACTTCGGCCCCGGCTTCCACATACCCAACAAAATAAGACAGGGTCGTTGGGACATTCCCTGGCAAAATGCCCCTCCTGTGCGCACCTACGACACGCCCGTCGCGGATCATATCCGTTCCCGGCCTCTTGGCTCATCATCTGATGGGCCACCTCTGCGTGAGTTGCAGCGGGTGGGGTGGAGATCCTGTTGTCCACAACGGTCGTCCCGGATCCGCCGGGAGCAGACCGGAACGGATTGAGATGTCCCGAGGACTGCGCCGTCCTCGCCCACTCTGCACTATTTGAACTAGAGACACCAGGGCCCATGGGTTGGCTGCCTGAGTACTCCGCCCTCTGCCTCACGACTGTCTCGTACTCCACGGCCATCTGCGTAAGCTGGGACAGAGTGGAAAAATCTTGCCGTCGCACGTAGAGTTTGTATTCGGGGGCGGCATTCTCGTAGATCCGGTGCAACTCCTGCGCCGGCTCGTATCTGGCGTGATGCATGAGGGCCCTCAGCTCTATCAAATATTCTTTGAACTCTTCGCCTACGCGCTGCCTCCGGGACCGGATCTCGTCCTCAAGCCTCTCGAAGTAACGGGGGGGGTAAGAAAAACTCCAGGAAACCCCTCCTAAACACGGCCCACGGCACATCCCTTAGCCCACTGCTCAGGAACCAACGAGCAGCCCTATCACAGAACACTTCGCTCATTGCCCTGGGCATTCGGTCGAGGGCAATGCCATAGGTGATGGCGCGCTCCTCGAGGTCCTCTACGAACCCAAGGGGGTCGGAGCGGCCATCATACCTCATACCCCACTTCCGAACTTGCTCCGGGACATTGGGAAGTGGCCTCGCCTCCGATTGATGGTATGGTCCACCACCCGGTTCAACAGGGGACCGCCCTACCTCTGCGTTGACAGCAGTTGCCCGGCGTTCTTCATTCCCCCCGAGAGCAGGAACCGCCTCCACGCCCGAGACGATCAAACTCGGGGTGGGCGCCTGCAAACGCCCGTACAACTGGGAGCTTCTGAGGTCAGGTTCCGACTTTTGACGTGGCCGTCCACCAAAGTCGGGTGGGACGCCCCATGATGGCGGCTCAAGAGTTTTAGCGTACTGAGATTCCAGCTCGGCAAGCCGAGCCCAAATCTCAGTCGAATGACCGCCATCCTGCACGTAGGTGGACAGCCGCTTACGTAGCTCCTCTACGCGCCCCTCCTTTTCCAGCCCAAACTCCTGAGCGATCGCCACTAACTCCTCTTTGCGTCGCTGGTGAATCCAGCGGACGCCTACCCCCGGGTTTTGGCACTCACCTGCCTCCATCCTTTATTATATACTTCCTTGCTAGCCGACTTCGCTGTTTACCTCTCTTCCTGTTTGAGGGGTTCCGTCGGTCCCTTTATTATTTCTCTCCTTTTTTGATCAGTTGGTGTCTTTGTCACTTTTACGCCGATCTTACTCAGCCACCTTTGTTCCTTTTAGTTTTCTCTTTCTCTTTATTTTGCCTTTATATCTTCCACCAAACAAAAATACAAAAAAATCCAAAAAACCTTTTTTCTTTTATTTTTCTTTTCTTTTGTTTATAAAAAAAAACTTAACAAATGGTACTTAAATTTTCCTTTTCACTTTTAGGCCGTTCCTCCTTTGGTCGCTGCCTTCGCCATTATTGGGTACCTTGGTTTATTCTTGCGTACTTAACTGTTTGTTTTATTTCTTTTATTTATTTTTGTTTAATTAGTTTTATTTGACGTTCTCTTGACGTTTAATCCGCGTTCATTTGATTCGTTTGGTTCTTGTTTTGTTCTTATTGTTCACTTCGTTCGCATTCGATCTTAAAATGCGATCATCTTCACTGCCCTCGACAACTGTCCTGACGAATTCAACTTTTCACCGCGCGTGAGTTGAATTCGTCCCACTGTACAACCGCTGCCGCGACGCCTTAACGGCCCTTCGACGCCGACGTCGGCTGCGCCGCGCGTTTGGGCACCCGTGTGCGAGCGTGATCTCGACGTCGCCCATCTGGCGCGCGCGCGCTGTACTTTTACGACCGACCGTTATGTTTTCGTCTCTTTGCTTTGCGTACTAGATCTGCACACATTTTCGTCGCGAAAATGTTGCAGGTGTTCATTTTTCTGCCTTTGCCTAACACAGGGTACAAAAATGTTCGCTATTGTATGCTGGACTACCTAATACCCTAGTTTGATACTTCGCCTATATAATCATAATGCTTTATTTTATCCCCTTATCCTCCGCTAGGGTCCCCTGACTCCAGGGTATGCCCGACTAAAAATACCCTGTATACAACTTTTTTTTCTTTAAACAAAAAAAATCCCTATTTAGGCATGTTTGCGGGGCTTTAATCCGCCGACATGCCACACCCCTAAACGCCTCTTTGTCCCTGCTCGGGCGCCACTTGTAAAGAAGCTACTGGCCGGGGTATAATTCTCAGTCTTACCAGGTCTAGCGAGTTACAAGATATTTATAATTTCGCTGGGAGAAAAGGCTTAGGGGGGGGGGGGGGGGTGAGCATCCTGACCAAACCAAACCCAGATCTATCTCTACACGCCTACACCATCGGGCCGTGGCCTCGCACCAACTACACTAGCGGGCCGTGGCCTCGCACCAACTACGCTAGCGGGCCGGGGCCTCGCATCAACTCCACTACCCAAACACTCAATCGTGCCGTGGCCTCGTACCGCTACTCTATCGGGCCGTGGCCTCGTACCAACTACTCTATCCAGACTCCCTACCGGGCCGTGGCCTCGTACCGCTACTCTATCGGGCCGTGGCCTCGTACCGCTACTCTATCGGGCCGTGGCCTCGTACCGCTACTCTATCGGGCCGTGGCCTCGTACCGCTACACTATCGAAACACCAACCGGCAATGCCCACCCCGGGGCCACAATCTCGTACCGCATGCCCCTCGTTCGAGGTTAGGTCGAACACCGGTTAGTTCCGATGTTAAGGTAAGCCGGGAAACAGAGAATAATCCGACTCCTTCTTGATAATTATAACGTTGGCACTTTATTCACTGTTATTAATTCCGACCTTATCGTAAATCCTAAGCTAAACCCTGCCGCACTGTTATCTAGAGCCCTAGCGCTCCACTATACCATCTATGATTTCGTTTGTCTCGCGCTGCACTTCTACTCACCCTTAGTGTTCATTCCCAAGTGCCGGCACGCTCGCCGGCAAGCCATGCGCTCGCTTCGGCTGCTCAACTTCGCCGCGAGCTTTCGCAACTTCGCCTCGGAGCTTTCGCTCTTCGCCGCCGAATTGAAGTTGCGCACTCAAAGACGGTGTTGAGCAACCGATCGACAACGCACGGTTGTAGCGGCGGCCGGCGGTTAAATTCAAACTCACTCTTTAAATCAATTATAATATTCGCGGCTCCTTGCCTCTTTACTCCTAATATCGAACTGCTTATATTACTGATGGCTCCTTGCCTCTTACTTCTCTAAGATCTTAACCTAATACAATTAATACTTATAACTAAAGAAAATTAATGCGTTGTTCCGCCAGCGGCTCCTTGCCGTGATTTGGCCAAAGGGATGACGGCTCCTTGCATTGAAAACTGTGGGGTGGCAGGTCTCATTAGCCGCCTCACAAGCTTTACCGCTGAAATCCGGTATAATCCTCGATGCTGTGTTTATAAATTCAATATTAGTTTGCGTCATGATTGCTGGTTTTTGTTCGACAATGCTGGAGCTCGTGTCGGATTCTGATAAGGAATTATCTTCGTCTATTTCGGGTAAATTTATAACCGCAGGTATAGTTAAGTCTTGAAGATCTTTTTCTTCAACTTCTGGGTCAGTGTTACTTTCTGATTCGTCTTCTTCTGTTGAATCTATGTCTTCTTGATCTATTAGATTTGGTTCTTCACTAGTTCCCACTGTCAATGGGGTGCTCAAGATTGTCGGTATCGATATATCTAGATTGTACCTCCTTTGGACTGATAATAAATTTGACCTGAATTTTACCAATAATTTAGATACTATTGACCAGTGTGATTGATTTAGCTTTTCTCTGTTTTTATGTATTAATATTCTTGCTTCATTAAAGCAGTCTACTAATATCTTTGCGTGTCTATTTAAAGTTTCTGGGAGAATATTTCTATTTTGTGAGAGACATTTATTGGATCTATCAAAGGTTTTCTTGATTTCTTGAAGGTTGGCTTTTATTTGTTGCCATTCCATATTTGTTTTATATCTGCCCTATAAGAAAATCTTATCATGATATTTTTTTTTTTTAAATGTAGTTAATTTTACTTTTGTTCTTTAGTATTGAAATATGTGTACATGATAGTTAGCATTACTGTAATGATACAATAATTTTAATATTTTTTCTTTTTAGACCCTATCCAGATCATTTGCTTTACTCAAATACTTTTTCTTCAGACACTTATTATGTACTTTATAAATTTTGAACAATAGATTTAGGATCATTATTATTACTATTATTATCAGTAATGTTGTTATCATTGTTAAATCTTGATTTTCTACTGCTACTTTATTAATTACATTGGCAGTGGAGTCTACTGCTTTTACATCTAATAGACCCATTTTTGCGGGTGATACATTTATTATATATATAATATTTTCTACAAACTCAAGATTTTCAACACGTTTACTAATTCTGTTATCATTCATTTACTTCATTTTATTTCTATATATTCTTTTTTTTTTTTTTTTTTACATTGTTTCCTGCCTGGGTTTTTGTCTGGTTTTCAGGCCACACTCTAACCGGGCAACTTTTATATCGCTCAGTTTTACAATTAATTTTTAAGAATTAAAAAAAAAATATGCATCGTATTGCAATGAAAAAAAATATACACGCAGTGCATTGGAATGAAGAAATGTATGCGCTTTTGGAAGCGCTGTCGGATCGAGTTGTTGGAGGGGCGCCGGTGCTGGCTGCACAAGCTGCTTCTGTTGTTGGAGGGGCGCCGGTGCTGGCTGCACAAGCTGCTTATATTTCTGGAGGGGCACCGGTGCTGGCTGCACAAGTGTACTGACAGTGCGGTGCGTATAGTGGTCCCTTGCAGTCGGCGAGACAGGTTTTATTGGCTTCGTAATTTCTTTTTGTTGGGGTGGAGAGGATTTAGTATTTTGTTTTGCAATGTTTTTTATTGCAGAGTAGGTGTCTGTGTGCGAGGTTGATTTTTTGTTTTTGTGAGTGGACAATAATTCTTTTATATGTTCCACTTCGGCATGTACTTCTACTGATTTGCTCCAGGGTAAATCAGTACCGGTATTTAATAATTTTAACAGTTGAGCTTTTCTTGCTCTTAACCGTTTTACTATGCCGCTGCGCTTCGCACACATATCACTCTACTCACTGCGTTTATTCATTGTTTCGTTGTTGTTCCTCCTGTTCCCGATGTTCCTGTTGATTGCCGTTGTTATTCGTTGATCCAGGTTTGTTGTCCTCCAGTGACATAAGTCAGGGTCGCCATGTAGTTAGGTTTGTTAACTTAAGTGAGAGCAACAGTTGTTATCGCTACTCACGACTTTATTCTTCTGTTCTTTACATTTGGTTTTCATTATTACTAAACCTAAGGCTGAGCAGTCCTCAGGGGCAGCGCTGCCTTTTGTATATAAGTCGTTTTATATATTACGTATAAAACGAGTATAAATATATTATTTATAAGCGGCGGAAACGTCGCTGGTGGGACAGAGCGTATTGTGCACGCATGTAAGCGGTCAATGCATGGGACTAATGCTGACACGGCTTGTTTGTAGTCAAGGCATTCTGTGCCGATCATATTTCGGGCACTTGGACTGCACTTGAACATGACATATGTTTATGCAACAAAGAATAAATGTCTTTGCCTTTTTAGCATTTATGTTTATAAGTATATATGAAGTACATACTGGATATATTGCTGAGTACAGTAAGTTCTCGATATGTGCACACTACACTGGACAGGCTATAACTTTACCCCACCGGGTCGCCAATTTCCAATCACTATCTCTCTATCCCATCTACCTAACATTCTATATATCTAATTTAAATTTCCTTACTTTATTAATAACTTGTTTCTTTCTTAATCCCTATTTATTTTATTTTCCTAAATAATATAGTAAATTCAGATTATTCGTAATTTTACTTAAGAACACTATTTTCTCTACTAACACCCTTCTTCTTAGCTGTAGGCTCTAAAAGTGTCACTAACAATATTAGCTGTAAAAGAGGAGCATAGCTGGCCGGACGGGCAAATAAAACACCTCCATCGTCGGTGATGCTATTAAAAAATTGTGTATTCTAACTAGGCTTTTAGCATTTAAGACACTCGTTTTTATCGACCATAAATAAATAAACAAATAAAATGGAAAGTGAATTTTGAAGATTTTTTGGGGAAGCTCTAAGTTTCCTTCCATCGGTCTTAAAATTACGTTAATAGCTCTGAAAAAGTTAATGATTACGTGTATTAGCGATTTTGGAAATTTTATTCACAACAGTGGTAAATTGGCGGAAAACGGCTGTATGAAAGTATTTAGTCTACCATTTAAAGTTATTTGAGACAAATCATTTGAGACATGTTTCACACTTTTCGTAAACTCCCTCTTTTCAGTGAAAAGTTAGAAGAGCGAAGTTTTAAATTTTAAGTTTCGTCTGGTCGCCCTCAAACTTATTTTCAAAGCACTAAATGTAGCTAACTGAATACGTGTTTCAGTGACTTTTAACTGGAGCTCAGAATAGTAAGGAAAAAGTAATAATATCACAGTCAATGCCATGTAACACCAGATAGTCATATATAAATAAAGAGAAAGCTTGGACGCTTGCTTATGGAGCGTGTATATGTAAGAGTTTGTTATTGCACCACAGACAATTTAAAAACTAAAATGAGTAACGCTATACAACAAAATTCTACTGTGTAGCTTAACTTTCAAAAAATTGAGAACGAAACCTTAAAGCGTTAAAAATATAATTAGCTCTCAGTTTCGGCTCTAAAGGACGTGCAAGCAATTATGTTTGCATGTGTGTGAATATACCAACATCAAAGTATATTGTATATGTTATTCACTGCAGTGACGTTTGCTGCCGAAGAACCTAATTTTCTTAGTTATATTATTAAGATAGTTATTGCACAAGGCGCGCTATATGATAAAATAAATTAATTTTTAAATTTGCCTTTATAAATCAGTAATCGTATCTAATCACTCACATAAAGCATGCATATAATGGATTACGCGAAAGTACTAAGCGTCGATCGTAAGTTCAGAACTTTTTCGTTCAGTGTACTTCGAAAACGAAATGACGCAGAGCAGATAACAATGTTTTAAATTTAGAGGCATGAGCCCAGTAGAAAGGGCAGAAGCCGCAAGAAAGGCGCAATTATGTTTAAAGTGTTTAAAACATTCAAGTGCCAAGAGGTGCACAAGTGAAATTTTATGTGCGAAATGCAACAAATACCACCACACAATGCTTCACCTTGATAGAAAAGAAAAAGTGAACATATGCGTGGCTGAAAGGCAAGCGCTATTAGCGACAGCAATTGTCAGGGTAAAATCAGCTACCGGGGAATATGAAAAATTGCGGGCACTAATTGATAGTGGGTCGCAAACTATTATCATATCTGAGGAGGCAGTCCAGATACTGAAGTTACCTAGATTGAGGGTGATCACAAAAATTAGTGGAGTATCCTCATCGGAGTCTAGTGTATCAAAATATAAGGTCAAAGTATGTGTGGATACTTTGGACCCAAAAAGGAAGCCGCTTACAGTAGATGCAATAGTTTTGCCAAAACTGATGAAAGCGCTCCCAATAAAATCAATAAATATTGATAAAATTAAATGGGAAAGATATATATTAGCTGACCAGTAGTTTAACAAACCAGGTCGAGTAGATATAGTTATCGGAACTGACCTGTATACTCACATTTTAAAAAATGGAGTAGTAAAAATAGACGGGCTTCTCGGCCAGAACACAGAATTCGGGTGGATAGTGTCTGGGTGCACGACATCCAAAGGAGAAGAACAAATAGTCGCGTCGGCCATTGAGGTTAAAGATTTAGAGAGATTTTGGGAGTTAAAAGAAGAAGTTAAAGAAAATGCAGAAGCAGAAATCTGCGAGAAAAATTTTATTGAAACAACAAGAAAAGAATCAGGTGGAAGGTATACAGTTACCATTCCGTTAAAAGAAGAGAAAGAGTTAGGAGAATCAAGACCACAAACAATGGCACGGTTTCTGAACTTAGAGAAAAAATTCAAAAGAAATACAAATCTGAAGGAAAGCAACTTCTTTACAGAGTATATGAACTAAGGACATATGGTCGAGTTCAACGAAAAGGGGAAGTATTATTTAGCTTATCAAGCAGTGTTAAGAGACTCTAGTCTTACAACCAAGTTGAGAGTAGTTTTCGATGCATCCGCAAAAACCACGAACAACAAGAGTTTAAATGATAAATTTTGAGTGGGACCCAGAGTCCAAAAAAATATTTTCGACGTCATATTAAAATGGCGCAAGTGGCAGTTTGCCGTCTCTGTAGATATAAAGAAAATGTATCGGCAGGTTAATGTTGACAAAAAGGATCAACAATATCTGTGTATTCTGTGGAGAGAAACTCCGAATCAGCAGATTAAAAACTATAAACTCACAACGGTTACATACGGTACCCCATACTTAGCAACAAGAGTGCTGGTATAGATAGCAAATAATTGTAAAGATCAAATCATTGGGGAAACAATCAGAAATGAATTTTATATGGATGATCTGATGTCAGGAGCAGACTCCATACAAGATTGTCAGAAGAAAATAAAAGAAATTTCTTCGGAGATAGCGGAAGCTGGTTTTAATTTGAGAAAATGGTTTGCAAATAAACAAGAGATTATAGAACATGTAGAAAATGTTGAAGAAAATGAAAAAATCCAGTGGGATAAAATTATCCAGTGGGATAAAATTATCCCGCCGGCAGGACCTCACTTCGGAGGTATTTGGGAGGCCGGAGTCAAGTCAGTAAAATATTATCTAAAAAGAGTAATAGAAAACTTAGATAGATGGAAACGGATTAATAGAATGAAGAAAGAGTTTTGGTCAAAGTGGAAAGAAGATTATTTGTATACCCTACAACAAAGAAGTAAATGGAAAAAAGAAACACGGGATATACAAGAGGGACAAATAGTAATAATGAAAGAGAAAACTGTCATCCAGCAAGATGGCCCTTGGGCAAAGTAGAAGAGGTACATAGGGGAAAAGATAACAAAGTAAAATTACAGGATGGATTTACCACAAGACCAATTACAAAAGTGTGCCCACTTATCGGCATACAGGGACAAGACAAAAATGAAAATCAGCAGAAAACTAAGGAGGAGGAAAGGAGAAGCTCTAAGAAATGTAAAACCTCAAAGTTAGGATTGATGGTGATGATGATACTCATGCTGTTCTGCCAAGTATCAAATATAACCCCATTAAAAGAACAAGAAAGAAAATGGGTGATAGAAAAAATTAATAAAATTAATTAATTAATGGTGACGTAGAAATAGTGTCATCCTCGTGGGATCTGGTCATTTTTTACGACATGAAACCATATTTTGAAATGCTGCAAAGAGGAAGCAAGTTAGTGCAAAAAATGAGCGTGGTTTGTGAGAAATTCCATGGGTTTGAAGATCAGTGTAACTTGATACTCAATAGCACACAAAGACAAATTGCGGAATTAGAAGAAAATAACGAACTATTTACAACCAAAAATCCCAAAAGAAAGAAGCGTTCACCTTTGAATTTTATGGGTTCTCCATATCACATTTTGTTTGGTATAATGGACGCCGACGATAGGGAAGTAATGAAAGAAAACATGAAAACATTACTTCAAAATCAACACAATTTAAACGAATTACAGAAAAAACAGACGTCAGTTATCGACTCAACTGCAAATATAATAAAAACGACAACAGAGGACATAAATAGAAACTTTGAAAATGTGAATCAACGAGTAGAGAACGTGACCGGACTTCTCAAGGAAGTCTCATGTCAGAAATTAAGGAGATTTACACACTGTTAAAGGCAAAGGTTATTATTATAGAGAATAAACTCATCATAAATGCCAAAATACCATTGTTCAGTAGACACCCGTCCCAGCTGTTTAGAATTATACCAGTGCCAATGCAAAGAGATGGACAGATGATAATGATACAGTTAACTTCAGAATATTTAGTAAATAACTTTGAGATGGATTCGTACCATCTAATGATTGAATCGACATTAAACAAATGCCAAAAATGGCAATCAAACAAGCGAGTGTGTGAAGGAAATTGGCCTTGGAGCAGTGCCAGTGATAGCACCTGTGAAACTTCACCTTTTAAACCAAACAGACTATCGAATTGTGTTTATAGATCTGTAGTAGCATCCAAAACATACTGGGTAGAATTAGAAGGCAGAAGCAGTTGGCTCGTTAAGAACCTACGTAATACGACAGCCAGGATCCACTGTGAAGAAACACCACCTGAAATAGTGAACTTGCCAGAGCAAGGAATACTATGAATCAGATCTGACTGTACGGCTAAAACGGAAGACAAATTGTTAATTGTTCACCATAAGATGCAATCAGAAAGGCAGGAAACCATTATGCCCTCTTACATAGAAGAATTGAAAGAAATACCTAAAATTACGTGGGATCCATTAACAGAAACTAAGATCAGTACTTCTAAGGAATTAAATAAGCTACTAAGTAAAGTTCAAGAACTAAAAGACCACCACTTTGAATTAAAATGTTTAAACTTCCACCACGTATCGGGACATGCTTCGTTAATGATTGTATTAATTTTAGTCGTAATAATTATTGTATACCTGATAAGAAAAATAACTGTAACAAAAAAACTGCCGGCCATCACCTTTGTCGGCCCTCCGCAGAATGTTCACACATGAACACGTGACACCGAGTCTAAATTTGACCCTCGGTAGAATTAAATCTCACACCATCGTGTACGACTGCAGCCAGCAGCATAATAATAGATAGCGCACTTGTCGTCGCTTAAGATTGTAAGAGCGACCTACGCCAAGAAATGTCATATTAGAAACATAAGTAGCAAGGGTAAAAAATACCCTAATTAAACACAATAGTTTATGACGGCTGCTGCCGCATGCATTGACAGCAGGCCTAAATTAAGACACTCTGTTAGTATATAAGACATAGGATTCGTAAGAATAAAATCAGTATCTTACAAGTACTCACTTTGGACATATCCGTATATATTTTGATGTACCCATGCATGCATAATTCATTCTTGCCTGAGACAGGAACTACTCTTGAGAATACACTGTGCAAAAATTAATGTAAAATGAATTTACGTGGTCTATTTTATTAAAATATGTGATCAAATTAATTTACTACTATATATACCTTAGAAATGTAATTAAACGTCGTTCTGTAATACTTAATTTTTATCTTCTCTACTTAAAAATTGAAAAATATAATCTTTTTCTTGATCCAAGTATGCCTAAAACTGTAAATTTACTTTATCAAAGTATGCCATGAAACTGAAATTTCAATTTAGTCCAAGTACCTTAAACCACACTCAATAGGGTAAGTTTGTTCTATTAACTGAACTAGAGTGTACAAAAAGCTCTAAGAATTAATTTTTCAACAACTTGAGCCAAAAGTATTTAAAAGTGAAAATTATTCCTTGAAAAAGAAACCAAACAAGTAAGAAAAAAATTTCCTCGGTAGGTCTCGAACCCGCAACAGAACACACTACTTGCCGCCGCTTCTACCCAACAGCCGCACCAACTATTGAAACCAAACAAGAAAAAAACGAATTAAAATAGCATCACAGAGAACAATACAGTCGCAATTGCAATGCTGTTGATAGAATTGAAAGAAGACGCACATGAATGTGTGCGTGTACATGTATACAGAAACTCTTGGCATTTTCGCTTGCAGCTGCACATGTTTGCAGGGCAAAACACATTTTCTTTTGTGTTTCTTAACCGATCTTGATGAATGTTTCAGTAGTATATCCTATTGTACTATAAAATATTCGTGTATTCTCAAAATGACAATTGCATTTAAATTATGGCTTAATTAGATAAGCAATACAAGTTGGCTTACTAACATGATTTATAGCTTTTTGGTGGAAGCGGGGAGGTGGCGATGTCTATAAAATGAAAGATACTTGATATACATATACTATTGCAGAAGCTACATGTCAAGGTTGTTGACTCTAGCTCTTATTATTTACCAAAATTGCTCAAAAAACTTGATTTCGATATCAATTTTTACCGATTACTTGAAAACGGGACAAGTAGTCGATTATCAAAAACAAACTCGATCTGCGCAAGGACTAGGAGGACTACAAGCTAAAATTTCAAGTCTCTAGCTCTTATAGGTTCTGAGATCCTTGCGTTCATACATACTGACAGAGGGACGGACGGACGGACGGACAGGCGGACAGACAGACGGACATGGCTAAATCGACTCGGCTGCTGATGCTGATCAGGAATATATACATTTTATGGGGTCGAAGATGCTTCCTTCTGCCTGTTACTTACATTTGCACAAAAACATTATACTTTTTACCCATTTTCAATGGATTCAGGGTATAAAAATCGCTAACTTTGTGAACCAAAATTCCATACTCGTAACCTGCGGATATCTAAGTACGCAGTCGGCTCACAGCGCAAAACTTGTACAGCAGCAGCATAACCGGCCACCCAAGGAAAAGCGGGTTTTCAAACATAGATTTTCTGCTAGTATCTTACTTTTTATATACTTGCAAAGGGTATTATATTTTTGTCTCGAAATCTGTATAGCGTATTTATACGCATAGAAGGAGACGTCTCCCTGAATCCATTAAAAATGGGGAGAAGGGCTATAATGTTTTTGCAGCCCATAAAGTATATATATTCTTGATTAGTATCAATAGCAGAGTCGATATTGCCATGTCCGTCTGTCGGTCTATGCGAACTAGTTTCTCAGTTGCAAAGCTATCGTCATGAAACTTTGCAGAAGTCCCTCTTTTTGTTGCACGCAGTACAAATGTCGGAACCGTAGGAACGATAGTTCAAGATATATTGACCTAACTTATCAAAGATATATTATCCAAGACACCCCTTTTTCTCGGTTTCCATTTCAATTTATTTCCTTACTTCTTCCAGGACGGCACAGGAGCATAGCTATCAACTGCACTCGTTGGGGACGGCGATATCACAATAGTGATCATATTGTGGTCGTGGTCAAAAGCCTACTCATCGATGTCGCTCTGCCCACGACAATTATCGAACGTGTTCATATCGCTAACTTGATTTAGCATGCTGGCACGACTTGCGAGTGTCCACTCATCTTGCTGTTGGCCACGAAAAAGCTCGTGGCGTTTGCTAAACCACATAGGAGACATGGCGTTGCCGTCCAGGCTAATGATTACCGAAGTACTGTAAGTGTAATGTCAAATCAAGTAAACTGTGCCAGGCTTACCCGTGAACCTCACACATACCCTAGCCGCGGTGGTTAGCGAAACCACTGGTAGGCAGATGGCATCTGTGACGGCAATGGTAATATCAGGGCTTTTCCGGTCCTCGATAGTGCCGCTTCCGAATACGCGAATCCCGGCTGTCATGTCGACGTGTGGCTACTGTATCAGCGCAAAGGAGTGGCCGAGGTCACGCACACCGAATATATGTGTATACACCCTTACGTCAAATCCCAAGCCAGTTAATTCGTTCTTGATGCTGTCTGTGTTGGTGGAGGCAGGGTGCCTCGCGCCACAACTTTCAATGTGTTAAATTGACAGTTTTTGGCAGTTTTGATGACCCTTGTGACTTGCCTATATGTATCTGCGGTTTCTGTGATAATTCTAATCATCCCAGAACCGCACAATTTAGCATAAAGTCTGTGATGGGAGGATTTTGGCCTCAAATTTGGCAAGAATTGGGTTAATGTTTGAACCCGGTATAATATTATCGGGGTTTTGGCCGAAATTGCTGAGGCTTGTGCTTTCGGGAAGTGTTACAAGGCAGGCCAGTGTGAGCAACAGCTTGCCACAAAAGCGTATTTACACATTTTTCGTAGGCCTAGAAAGCTTAAGTGCATGAGCTGTCTGAACGCCAATATGGCTTGCCATCAGGGCTGTGATAGATCTAGCAGAAGGCGCAGTGCAAGGCACAAGATTGGCATTGGATGTCAGGAACGAGTTCAATTCAGCAAAATGGACGAAAATCGGAGTACTGAGTCTTTCCCTATCGGAGGGCAATACAATCATTGGGTTCGCCGAAGACATTGCTGTTGTGACAATGGCAAAGAAACTCGACGAGGTCGCCTCTAGGAGCAGTGCGGCCATCGACAGGATAATTGAGTTGCTATCGCTGAACGGAATCACGTTGGCGGAGCAGAAGATGGAGGCAATACTCATAAGTAGAAAGATAGGTATTGTTGCGGGTTGGCGGTGCTATCATCGAGTCCAAGCCCGCGATCAAATATCTGGGCGACATGATAGCCCACAGACATTAGCCACAAAGCGGCCAGGGTTACAATAGTCAATAGCCAAATGATGGCAAATACCAAAGGCCCAAGTCAGAGGAGCAGAAAACTAATTGCTGGTGTGTTTACTTCCACAATCCTATACGGATCAAACATATGGGCCCCCTAATGGATGTTGCATCTTACAGACGAGGATGCAAGGCGGCATATCGACGATGTGCATTGCGTATGGCCACTTGCTTCGGCACACTATTGGCAGGCATGATCCCAATCGGCTTGCTGGCGGCAGAAAGGCAGAGTGGGGCAACCGCCAATAGACAACTGAGGGACAACACCATCGAACAACGGCAGATGGACCTACCGACTAATCCCAAACCTCAAGCTCTGGCTACTGTGGCGACGTAGACCACTACCTTGCTCAAATATTGACTGGGTATGGCTGTTTTAAGGCGTACCTGCACAGATTAAAAAATGACGACGACCGCTTTTGCGAGCACTGTGGATATGGTGTAGTTGAGGACACGCAACGCGCTAGTTAAATCTCTGTTGTCTCCGGATAACCTAGTGTTGCAAATAATGGCTACCGAAAGTGCATGGACGACTGAGCGGCTGATATACAGCTGTTGTCCGCCCTGCGAAGTAGTACCACTGCGATTGTCCCTCAGGAGCGGAATACTAATGTTTTTTACATTATACTATTACATTACTATTCTGTTTATTTAATTTTCCTCCTGCCTTTCTTTTGTTCACAACTTACTCTGTTAAAACAGTTTTCCCAATAAACAAATAAAAAAAAAACATTTGGCGTGGGCAAAGCTGGTCGCTATGGCCTAAATCCTTCAAGTTGGTGTTACAGGCACAGAAATTAGCGGTAGCATCCGCCTTGGATTGTTCTACCAAATTGGATTGTTGCAAGTTGCGAAAACTCTGCCATAAAAAGGGTGTCTGCCAGACATATTATGATAATTATGAAGAGAAAATCAAGATGCTAAACAAAATCCAATGTCTTAAAACCCCTTTTCCTCGGGTGGCCAGCTCTGTTGCTGCTTTACCTATTGAGTACTGTGAGCCGACTGGGTACTTGGTTATCCGCAGTTGACGAGAATGGAGTTTTGTTCACAAGGTAAGCGAATTTTTTGTTTGATTTTGAAGGAAAAATTTGTTACACTTTTATTCACTTTTAGCTTAAGTTTAGGGCGCTGGAGTCCACTTATTAAAACTGAATTATAAAATATCTGAGCCTATCCCTCGAAGCTCTGGATCGCCGGCAGAACTGCCAGCAGCTCGCTGAGTCAGCGCCTTGTGACCGTCCATCTCTGGTCACTAAGCGCACGCATGCGAGGGAATCGGGTATCGTTGCCCTTTCAACAGCCAGAATTTGCTGACCGTGGCACCATGGGCATCCAGTACCGCGGCGCACTCAGCAACAACTTTGTTGCGCGTGTTAACTCCTCCCACGGATAAGTGAGGTGCTCCTCGGTGCTCCTTGGAAGAACTTCAGGGTCCAGGGTGTTCTCAGGTGTGGACCGACGTGACCGTTTCAGACGATGCAAGGTTAACCAGACGGCTACGCAACAAGCAAGAAAGATGAACACCGTGGCACAACTGCTCATGATGGGTTTTGATTGTAGTTCGTTTTTCAAGTTGCTAATGTGCTGTAGGTTCCTGATGCTCAGTACATGCAGGAACGGTAGGCTGAGTCTCTCTCGGTGTGCTGTCACGTTGATCTGTGGCATTGCCGAGACTGGGCACTTCTGCAAGACGCCTTGGTGGTTGATGAACCGACTTCCGTTCAGAGAGATGTAATCTGTGAAAGTCAGAGGATAAGTTCCGGAGATTTGTTGACTGTCCCCGTTGGAGGATACGACGTCCATGGTTGCATCGTTAATGATGATAACACCCTCGTCGACCACCGTAATGGGATCCAGGTGTCCCGTGCGTGTGTTGCATGTATCGTCGGTTCCAGATACAAGTTGATGTGCGCAAGACTCCGCCTTGAGGTGAAGGTGTATGTACCGCAGTCAGCGACCATGTTACTATCTTCAAAATCTTAAAATATTTTATTACCTTGTACGTGATAAACAATGATTTTTTTTACAAACTAGTTGAGGGATTGAGAACTTAATTAAGAAGTACATAATGTCATTATTTTGAAAAGCCTAATTACTAGATACTTCTAGAATGCTTGCTACGCTAATGTTTGTGAGATGTTCATTCATGAATTCTCGGATGTCGACGATGTTCAGGATAGTTGGGCTGATGAGGTCTATTTTAGCTAATGCTAGGGTTAAAAGCAAAATTTCTAAATCCGAAATTATTATCCTGTTTTCTGCCAGTGCAGCCTCATATAGGTGTTCGGTTTCTGTTTCGTACGTCTTGTGGATAGAGTTAAGTGCGTCCGTGATTGAATTTGGTCGTTCTTGAATTTTTGTATTAATTTCCACCTGTCTGTTTTCTGCTTCTATAAACTGTTTTTGCTTGAATCTAACCTGTTCCCGGTGTCCCTGCAGCCACCTTTAGGGCGGTGCCTAGCAAATTTATGCTTCGGGCCTGTCTATGCTGAACCCTTAGCGTAGCTACCAATGTGTTTATACGTCCGAGGTCGGCATTAAGTACTTTGGTCATGTGTTCTTAAGTGAATACGTCCAGTACGCGTTTCGTCCTGTCCGCAAAATCCTCGTAGGATCCGAATCCGTCCCAAATCGTCACGTCTCCGTCAACTATGGGTATGTGTCGTGTGTGTGAGTAGTCAGTATATTTTGTCGTGGCGGTCACGGAAGTCAGGGCTATCGTTACAAGTATTGTCCGAAGTCTTAACTTAAAAAGTGCTAAAGCTTTTATTATTTTATATGCTGAAAGTTTCTTACATTATGGAAACTTGCGAAAAGAATGGGTTATGAGCCGTAGCTCGTTTTAATATGCTTATTAGTAATGTCAATGGTGGCATTGACTTTTTTAAGGAGATCTAGGCCTATAATGCCGTCAAAATATTTAAGGGTACCTATTATAAAAAAAATGATTTTACTTGGAATAAGTGAATGACACATTTCTGCTCAATCTTTGTGCTGCCATGTAAGGGTTTTGCCTGGAAAGGGGTATCCACTGGCACTATGTGTTTTAGCTCGGGGAGTGGCTTGATGTAGTTTTTCGAAGCCCCTGTGTCCACGAGCAACCTGATTGTACGTCCTGCTACTACTCGCATGAACGGCTTGGGCCGTTCACTCATATTCCTGGTCACTTGCAGGTTCCTGCGAAGTGTAGTTTATTTTTTGGCTACACTTAGAGTTGCCTGATTTACCCTGTTGGTAACTGGTACCGAGATGACGAGTCTATTTCCATAGGCTCGGGTGCCGGCTGTCTTTGGGTGTTTGGGCTTTGAGGCTGAAAACGCTGTTTGTTTCTGGCCGGACCTGCAACTGTTTGATTTTGGCCATCCCTGCCTCTTGGTATAATACGAATTCTTCCGATTGCCTCCTTGGGACTGATAATCGTTATGGTTCTGTTGAGGGTTATTGTGCCAGTTCTGGTTTTTTTGACCAGATGGTTTCCGCGCTTTCTCCTTCATGTGTCTAGAAAAGCTTGCGGTTTGGATATTATCAAAATATTGAAGGAGGGGGAGTTCTCCTCGCCTTAAAAGTCCTTACTCTTGAGTTATGACGTGGATTGGGGTTTTGTCTGCATAGGCAAAATCTAGACGAGCTATTATTGCGTTGAAAGTTAGCACTGTGTTATACGATGCGAGCATGGCATCTGCATCGCCTTTAATTTTATTCTTTACAATACCTACAGTTAGGTAATTTTTGCTGCTGCCCACATATGGCGTAAATATTTCATACGTTGCATACGCCAAGAAACATACTTCTCTTGACTACTGTCAAAATCGGGCAATGATTTCACCATGTCGAGGGGCTCGTCACAGGACGTCCCTGTCGACAGACACTGGCACAGACACTGGCTGGCTTCGACCTGAAGGTTAGCTGTATTAAGCCTCTCATTTCTGAGTATTATTAATTTTTTATCAAATTCATTTCATTGTTGCAATAGGGCCGCATTGAAAGCGGCCTGCATGCTTTTGATCTGTTCGTCATTTATGTTTCCCTTAGTTGGGTTGGCACCAGTGTTGGTGTCTTTGCTAACACGGTTCGAGTCTTGATCAGTTATCTGGTACGTGTTCTTGCTAAGGCAAGGGTTGTTGTTACTGCTATATGTCACAGTGTAGGTGTCTCTGCTAACACGGTTCGAGTCTTGATCGGCTATCTGGTACGTGTTCTTGCTAAAGCAAGGGTTGTTGTTTCCGCTATATGTTATGTCGGGCTTGAAAATCCGCTATATTCGGGGTTAAGGTCTCTACTAGGTATGCTGTTTTGGATAGGGCCTGCAACTACGTTTCTGTAGTCCGTTATTGTCAGTCTGATCGGGTTATATAGAGTAATAAACAGATACAGAGCTGAAAACTGACTCCGAGCTTTTATTACCGTTTTAATTCTGAAGCAAGGTGACCATTGAGTAATAAAGAGACAGAGCTGAAGAAGAAAGTCGATCGGATTATCAAAATAAAGCTCATTTACTATAGGAAGCAACAACAAATCACTTGCAAAACAACAACAGTGCGCACGAAAACCCATTTTTTTCGTCGTCCGTCATGATCTTCAAAAGTTTCTGCGCGATGATGAGGACCTAGGAAACTCAGTGCAAAGAAAAGGAACAAATAATGCCACTGTGTTTGTTGCTGGTTTCACTGTCGTTTCAACAAGGCGGCGCGTATGAACAACAACACTATTTGGGTTCTAATGTTGTTGTTGCATAGCCGAGTCTCGGCACAAGTAGGTAGAAAATTTGAATGCCATGCCATTCAAATCAAAGGGTTACGCATACGGCGCGTCAACATCATATACTATTAGGTCACGTTTTAAAGAAATTTTTTTCTTGTGATGCTTAGAATATATTTCTATCTTTATTACGTACATTAAATTAATATATTAATAGGGTCTTCTATAAAAATGCGTGTATTTAATAATGTATTACTTTATTGTACGCAACGGTTGCATATGTCGTGGCGTTTAATTTTAAGAAACACGAATGAAGATGTAAAAGCATGAATAAATGTAACTGTTTGAATTTCTCAAGAATGTGTCGCTTGCCTATTTTTATTTCTTCCATTCCATACTGATCTTTTCTGCATTGCTTTGTGCTTTCCACTATTGTGTGCCTGGGAGAGTTTTCTGTCCAGCGCAGCCTAGGCGTGACAATGAGTTAGAGAGAGAGAAATATACTGCTTGCGCCTGGAAGGCGCTTGTCACTGTATGTGTGTGGTATACACGCGAAGTGGAATGTTTGCATTGTGAAATTAGTCTTGAAACAGATCTCGTTCATGCAACACGATGTCACGCCAAAGAAAGCGCTTGGCTCACAACGTAGTCTCTGTGGATACAGAAAATGAAAACCATTCTCCGACACATACAAAAAGCCCTAGCATGCGTAACAGAATGTTGCATCTCCTCAAATTTATATATGTACTTCCCTTGGCTTGGAAAACACATGCCTGCATATTTTTAACAATGTGTGTGAGATGAGACACACACACCAACAACTATTTGGCGCGTCGAGGCATTGATACACTTATACATAGAAATGATATAGAATGTTTAAGGAAAACAATTATTATTGATTGCACTAATAGTTGCACACTTAATACGATATTATATATTTCTCAGAGATTAGATAGAAATGTGTATATGAGAAGGTTAGTGGTATTTGGTTAAAGAACTTATGAATAGTTAAAATACCCTATTTTGAGAAAGGGTGCCTTGCTGATCGAAAAATGAAAAATTATAAAATCTGCCGGGCTGCTTGCAAGTTAAAAGCGAGTGGAGAAGAAGAAGACATAACTTTGCGAATTAAAGGCATAGCAGTTCTAAGAAACCACAACAATAAGTTAGAAGGGTGTAGAAGCTTAGATCATAGGCTGTAGCTTCAAACCAAAAAGGGATAGCAGGGACAGAATTTGGGGTGTGCTTTTTTCATTGTCGAGTCGTTTGTTTTGATTATGGTTGTTGTTGGTTCACATGGGAAATGCTCTGAAGTTGTCTTTGATTTTTGGGCAACGGCAGAAGTAGCTGTAGACAGCCGGGTGTTGTGTTTGCAATTTGTCATTGAGTAATACTCAATTGTGTTTGCAACCTCGCTATCCCTCATGAAGTGTTTCAAAAAGAGCTTTTGATCCAAAAGCCTCCTCTTTCTCTTTTTTACGCAATGCAAGGTGACTAAGGTGGGTCGGCAAACGCAAGATCAAATACAAAAAATAAAGCTCATTTACCATAGGAAGCAACAACAAATCAGCTGCAAACAACAACAGTGCCCATGAAACCCCATATTTTTCATCTTCTGTTTTGATCGCTGAAATTCTGAAGAAAGATTATGAGGACATAGGGAACTCAGTGCATAGAAAAGGGACAAATAATGCCACTCTGCTTTTTGCAGGTTTCTCTGTCATTCCTACAAGGCAGCGCGTAGAAACAACAACAACACTATTTGGGTTCTAATGTTTTTGCTGCAGAGCTGAGTCTCGGCGCAAGTAGTTAAAAAATTTGAATGCCAGCAGGACATAGCATTCAAATCACAGGGTTACGCACACGGCGCGTCAACATCATATACTATGACGTCACATCTTTTAGAATTTCATTTTTTGTGTTGCTTAGAATATATTTCTATCTTTATTATGTTTATTTAAATAATAAATTAATAGGGTCTTTTATAATAATGCATGTACTTAATAATGTATTCGCACACAAATACCCTTAAGCTGTGACGTCATGTGCGAAACAAAATATTGCAATCTTCTCAAATCCATATACTTGCCTTGGCTTGGCGGACACACATACATGTACACTTGCACCAAAATATGTGTGTTGAGACACATACGCCAATAACAATTAGGCGCGTCGAGGAATTGATACCCTTATTTATAGTAATAGTGTATAATGTTTCAAGAAAATAATTATTATTGATTGTATCAATAGTTGCACAGTTAATACGACATTATATTTTAATCAGGCATTGGATCAAAAATTGTATATGAGAAGGTTTGTGGTATTTAGCTACAGCACTGATCAATAGTCAAAATACCCTATTAGAGAAAGGGTGCTTTGCTGGAAAAATGAAAATTATAAAATAATATAAAAAAATGAGTTAGAAGAGTGTAGAAGCTTAGATCATAGACTGTAGTCTCGAACCAAAGAGGGATAGCAAGGACAGAATTTGTGGTGTGCTATTTTTATTGTCGTGTTGTTTGTTTTGATTCTTTTTGTTGTTGGTTCTTATTGAAAATGTTCTGAAGATGTCATTGAAGTTTGTGCATCGGCAGAAGTAGTTGCAAACAGCCGGGTGTTGTGTTTGTAACCTCGCAATCTTGAGTTTCATTTTTTGAAAAAGAACTTTTGATCCAAAAGCCTCCTTTGGCAGATCACAACGAGCACACACAAAAAGCCCTAGCTTGTGACGTCACATGCGCAACAGAATGTTGCAATCTTAAATTTACTTACTTCCCTGAGTTTAGAAAACAAAAACATGCATATTTTTTACCAAAATGTGTGAGATGCCAACAGCTATTTGGCGCTTCGAGGAATTGATACCCTTATTTATAGAAATGGTATAGAATGTTTAAAGCAAACAATTATTATTGATTGAACTAATAGTTGCACAATAAATACGAAATTATATTTTTCTCAGACCTTGGATAAAAATGTGTATATAAGAAGTGGTATTTGGTTACAGAACTTAAGAATAGTTAAAATACCCTATTTAGAAAAAGAGTCCCTTGCTGGTCGAAAAATGAACAATGATACAAATTTGATGAGACACACATGCCACATGTCAACGCATTGATAACCTTATTTTTATATCCTGAACCCATTGAAAATGGGTAAAAAGGGTATAATGTATAAAGTATTTATATTCTTGATCAGCATCAACAGCCGAGTCGATTTAGCAATGTCCGTCTGTCTGTCCGTCCGTCCGTCGGTCCGTATGTATGAACGCAAGGATTTCGGAACCTATATGAGCTAGAGACTTGAATTTAAATGTAGGTCCTCCTTGTTCCCGCGCAGATCGAGTTTGTTTCCGATAATCGATAACTTTCCCCGATTCCAAGTAATCGATGAAAATTGGTATCGAAATCCTGTTTTTTGAGCAATTTTGGTAAATAATAAGAGCTAGAGTCACCAAATATGACATGCAGCTTTTATAATAGTATATATATATCAAGTATCTTTCATTTTGTAGCTATCATCACCTCCCCTCTACTACCTTATAGCCATAATTTCAAGAATACACGAATATTTTATAGCACAATAAGATGTAGAAAATTTCATCAAGATCGGTTAAGAAATACAGAAATGATTAAAGAAAATGTGTTTTGACTTTTCTCCTAATAGCGGCAGCAAGCGGAAATTCCTAGAATTTCTGTATACATGTACACACACACACAATTAGGCGCGTCTTTATTGAATTCTTTCAACAGCATTGCAATTGTGATTGTATTGTTCTCTGTGCTGCTATTTTAATTCGTGTTTTCAATAGTTGTTGCGGCTGTTGGGTAGAAGCGGCGGCAAGTAGCAGGGTCTGTTGCGGGTTCAAAACCTACCGAGGAAACTTTTTTCTTTTTTTTTGGCTGGTGTGCCCGTTGAGTAGGGGTTGTGGCAAGAAGTGTGGTCCGTTGCGTGTTCGAGTCCTATTAAGGGATCGATTTGTTGTTTTGTAAACCCATTAAAATGGTTCAAAACCATTTTAAAGAATATACGAATAATCTATAGCACAATAAGCTCTACTGAAAATTTCATCAAAATCGGTTAAGAAACGCAAAGAAAACGTGTTTTACCTGGCCTCGTGCTTGCGGGGCAGCTAGCGAAAATTGCAAGAATTTCTGTATACATGCACCCACACACATTCATGCGCGTCTCTATTGA
Organism: Drosophila lacicola; assembly: GCA_035045355.1. NCBI lineage: Eukaryota > Metazoa > Arthropoda > Insecta > Diptera > Drosophilidae > Drosophila > Drosophila lacicola. Next base: position 27,258 of record JAWNPB010000120.1, on the reverse strand, counting down.
ATTCTTTCAACAGCATTGCAATTGCGATTGTTATGTTCTCTGTGCTGCTATTTTAATCCGTTTTTTTCTTGTTTGGTTTCAATAGTTGGTGCGACTGTTGAGTAAAGGCGGCGGAAAGCAGCGAGATCAGTTACGAGTTCGAACCCTGCCGAGGGGCTATTGTTTTTTTTTTTGGCTGGTGTGGCTGTTGCGAAGAGGCGGCAGCAAGTAATGCGGTCAGTTGCAAGATCGAACCCTACCAAGGGAACTTTTTTTTTTATTTATCTTTATTACTACTAAAGCCAACGAGCGCGTAGCGCGAGCTGCATTTGGTGTTGGAATAAGAGGGTTCAGGGTATCCCCTAGTAGGGAGTTCTCGACTAGAACCTCTTACTTGTTAGAAATGTTATTGAAGTTTCAAGAAAACAATTATTATTGATTGCTCTAATAGTTGCACACTAAATACGAAATTATATTTTTCTCAGACATTGAGTCAAATATGTGTTTATAAAAAGGTTAGTGGTATTTGGTATTTTGAGAAAGGGTGCCTTGCTGATCGAAAAATTAAATACAGTATAATAAGAGGCAGACATAAGAGGCAGATATCCTAAGAAGGCAGTTCATTTAATTTTTCTTTTCCTAAAAGTGAATCGATTTCATAGGAACCTCGACCTTTTTTAAGTTGCACTGAATTCTCTTTAACAGTACTAAGATTTATAAATTAATTTGATAGTTTTTATTAACTTTATGTATTAAAATTGCGTTTAATTCAATTTCAATACAGTTTACTGTATACATAAGAAAAACAAATCAAAAATCAGCACATCTGATCATAGATGGCGCAGTTAACTTACATGATATTCATAGAAATTGGCAAAAAATGACTGCCTATAGAAGGCGCTTAAGTGCAAAAGGCTGTTAAGTTAGATGCACATAACGTAATTAATTTCATAGAAAATTAGCTCTTATTGCAGCGAAAAGAAAATTTCTGGCAGCTATCTTACCGATGCAGCTAAGTATCGAGGCAGATAAGCAAATTATACTGTATTATAAAAATCTGCCTGGCTGCTTGCAAGTTGAAAGCGAGTGGAGAAGAAGAAGACATGACTATGCGAATTAAAGCCATAGCAGTGCTTGAAACCACAACAATGAGTTAGAAGAGTGTAGAAGCTTAGATCATAGGCTGTAGTGTAAAATTAATCAAACAGTTTTTATTTAATTGATCGTTTATTGGCATACGTCCTAGGCGTTGAAGATATTTCTTCGACTGATAAGTCGTTCAATTATATGTTTGTTCTTAAGTCTAACATTAGAGTTTTGTATATAGGTCTCAGTCGCTGAGTACAGCGGCAGAGCGGGAGCATGGATATATGCATACACTTAAAGCATATACATTGAGCATATATATATCGTAAGACAATGGTATTCCGCAGAATATGCAGACGTTGCATATTCTGCGCTATAGTCACGCCACTTAAGAGTGGACGATCATATTTCGAATGCACTTTGGGTTGCGTTATGTTTAGCAACAAAGTGTCGCTAAATGGGTTATGGCTTATTTGATCTCATATACCCTTACATTAGTTGGGTATGTATTATATATATGTTGCTCATGCTACACCTCCTTTTTTTTTAAAAAAATAACGTAGAATTCTATATGTAGAAAAATTTTTTTAATTTATGAATGAATTTATGAATTTAAAAAAAATTTTTTCTTATTATTATTTTTTTGAAAATAAAATTGAAGTTACAATAATTGAATAGTTTTTTTTTTTAAGTTAATAATATATAATGAATATAAAATATGAATAAATGAATATTAAAAGAAGAATAGATTTTTGTTTTGTTTTTGTTTTTAATATGGTGGCCGGCCAATCTTTTTTTTTTTTACTCATTAAACAATCTTAACCTGTCCTTATGTTCTGTTTGTTTTTTGTTCTTATTATTCTTTATAACTATGTTATCGTTAGGTTCTATTTCTATGACCTTAAATGGTCCTATATATACTGGATCTAACTTATGCCCTGTTTCATTTCTTAAAAGTACGTTATCACCTATGTTTAATTATATATTCTTTACTTTACTATCGTATATAAGTTTATTCTTTTGTTTCTTTCTTTTCTTTCTTGTTTTGTTCAAGCATTATTCTAGCTTTTTTATATGCTATTTCCAATCTATATTTTGATTCTTTAGCATAATCCTCTGCATTATATAAAGGATCAAAATTGTTCATTAACACTATTAAATGCCTTGTTAATGTTTGGGTTTTTGCTAAAAAATAGTTCATATGGGCGGTAGTTGTGCGTTGTGGAAGGTGTTGTTTTTTTTTTTTTTTTTACGCGAATCCCGATGCAACGTACTGCATCCCACCTCCCGCCCAACCGACCGAGGGGCGCAGTCGTGTAACGTACGACACGAAATGCAAAGTAAATATGAAAAAAAAATATTAAAAAAAAATCGATACAAACTACGAGTATGTGTACAAATACAATTACAAATAAAAATGGGACTATCTACTTGCTAAATAGTTTAGAATAGAAGACTTTATACGAGGAAGAGAAGCTTCCGAGCAGAATACTCTGTAATGCTTGTTATAGTCATCACAGAGAACCCTGAACGGTTCATGCAAGGCATAATTAGTTGAGCAAAATTGAAGCGATAAAGGTACAAAATTACGTGTTAGTCTAGTAGGGATAGAGAAATTTAATTGGCTAGTCAACACAGAAGAGTCGATTTCACCAGTAATTATTTTATGAATAAATATTACACCCAGCATGGTTCTACGATTAATTAAAGAAGGAAGGTTAATCATCAGAAGTCTGCTGGAGTATGACGGTAACCGCACACGAGGATCCCAATGTAAACCACTAAGGGCAAACAACAAGAATTGTTTCTGAACGGATTCAATTCTGTCCTGATGGGTAGCATATTGTGGTGACCAGATACACGAGGCATACTCAAGAATAGGTCGTACCAAAGATATATAAAGTGTACGGATCGTGAAACTCCTTCGACCATCGCTTGATGAAACCCATAACTATTCTGGCCTTATTGACCACGGTATTAACATGAGAGTCGAATTTAAGTTTATGATCAAGGATGACACCTAGATCATTAACTTCATTAGAAGTACTATTAACACGCTCGAGCGGTATGCTATCAAGGATGTAAGAAACCAATTGAGGAGGGCTTCTTTAGAAGGTCATTACCTTACATTTAAAGCAGTTGAAGTTTAACAGGTTGGCTGGGCACCAAGCCTGAAACGCATCAATGTCCGCTTGTAAGAGATAACATGATGCCATATCCTTATATGCAAGGCCTAATTTTACATCATCAGCATACATTAATACTCGAGAGTGAGACAGTATCGATTGAAGGTCATTGATGAAAAGAGTAAAGAGTAGCGGGCCAAGATGACTACCTTGAGGAACACCGGAAGTCACCCGAATACGTTTAGAAAATGAATTTCTAAAAAGAACCTTTTGGGTTCTGTCACGCAAATACTCTGAAATCCAGTTCAAAAGATTGACTGGGAAGCCGAAAAGGCTTAATTTATGAAGCAGCAAGGAATGGTTGACAGAGTCGAAAGCCTTACTGAAATCAGTATAGATGACGTCAGTCTGCTTTCTTTTCTTAAACCCATAAATTACAAACGAAGTAAACTCAAGAAGGTTAGTGGTTGTAGATCTGCGCTTCACGAACCCATGCTGGGAAGGTGAAATAATAGAACTACATAAATGCTGCAGTTGAGATGTTATAATTCTCTCAAAAGCTTTAGGTATAGCGGATAATTTGGAAATACCTCTATAGTTTTCGACATCGGACTTACTCCCTTTCTTGTGGAGAGGGATAATGTATGATTCCTTCCAAATGGTCGGAAAAGATGAAGTGTTTACGGACAATTCAAAAAGTTTTAAAACAGGTTTACATAATGCTGCTGCGCAGTATCTAAGCACGCAAGCAGGAACACCATCAGGGCCCGGTGAGTAAACCGGCTTGATAGTGTTAAGGTCGCTAAGAAGCGAACTTTCGGTAATAATGGGATTAAAGATGCAGTTTGACCTCTGTAACTGATAAGGATAAGGCTGATTTTTATTATACCTAGAGGAGGAGTAGGTAGTTTGAAAAAAGTTTGCGAACATATCGGCTATGCCTGGATCAGTGTTCGCGGTCTCATCTGCAAACTTAACCGAAGAAGGCAAAGTAGATGTCTTTCGTTTAGTTGACAAAGTTAAAAAATTGCTTAGGATTATGTGAAAATTGATGGCGACAACGCCGGTAATTCTTATAGCAGATGGAATTTTGGGTGGAAAAATTTGATCGGGCAACTGCATAGCGGGAGAAATCAGAGTGATTTCCCGATTTCTTAAACTTTTTATAACACCTCGACTTCACGTTTTTTAACCTCGTAAGTTCATTTGAGAACCAGGGAGGCCTATCAGGCCTCGCTGGGTGATCAAGAGGAATGCAGACATCAAAAATCGAGTACAAGGTGTCATAAAAAAATTTCAAGGCAACATCAATGTCTGCACAATTGTACAGTTGGGACCAGTCGACTTGCAGAATAAGATCATTTAGCTTATGAAAATCAGCCATTCGGAAACAACGCATACGTTCAGCTAATTCCGATTCCTTGATAGGGACTCGGGCTGGTAAATCAATGACCATTTCCAGAGTTGGATGAAAAGGGTCTTCAGGAAGTGTAAGCGGATTGATCCTGTGCACAACACTGTTGAACGAATCCAACACGAAAATTAGATCAAAAGATCTGTTTCTTGAATTGCGCACACGATTAACCTGCCGTAAGGACATTTCATGTAGACCATCAATAAATTCGTTTGACGATGACGGCAACGGAAAGTTTGAGTCTGATGGCGATGACCACTCGACAACAGGAAAATTAAAGTCCCCAAGAACTACTAAAAGGTCTCTATCAGAAAGTAGGGAGGAGATAGATTTAATAGCATTAAGATGGGTTTGATAGGTAGACAAATTAGATAGAGTAGGTAAATATGAACATGTAATAAAGATAGAAAAAGTACCAAATACAACTCTTACAGCCACCAACTCAATCTCTGAGATGGGAAGATCAATGCGTTCCGACGAAAGAGCAGACTCGACAGCTATAAGTACTCCTCCTCCGATACGGGAAGCTCGATCGCATCTGTAAGTGGTGTATTTGGAGGTAAAAATTGAAGAGTCTTAGATGTCCGGCTTCAGCCAGGTCTCAGTAAAAGCGATAATTTGAAAATTAAAAGCAAGAGAGTCTAAATACAGTTTAGCGAGTTTAGATTTAAGACCTCTAACATTCTGGTAGGCAAGCTCGAAAGATGAAATTAGTTTTTTGACGCAGAAACTAAAGTTGATGCGCCATTAGAAATAGGTGGTAATAAAATCGGAGTCCGATTTTTCCGTGGACTTATTAGGCCCCGGAGACTCATCTAACAGTTTAGGGCTATTAAATTGGGTTCCAGGATTGTGAGCTGATCGTTAAGTTTACGAAAACCAACAATCAGACCCCTAAAGCCCCTATAAAACAGACAATTGTATGGTCCATTATTATGGGTCTCTACTGTAATAACGCAGCCAAATGTAAAAAGAGAGTTGTTTAGATTAGATTAATAGCGTATGGAGCACCAACAAGCGGCAGAAAGTAGAAAAAGATCAAAGCGCAAGTTGAAAAAAAAGGTTAGAGAGCGCGAGAGTGCGAGAGTAGTCTATTTATAGATTACTTGCTTGCCCACGAAATCTTGCACACCAGAGAGGCGATGTGCAGTTAAACATAAACAACAAACAACAACAAGAAGCTTACCCACAGAGCTAATAGCGCAAGCGCACAAACAAAAATGCAAAAGAACACAAGTTTAAAAGAAACAATATTTAAATAACAAAAATGCACAGACCACAAGCATGCACTCGCGATAAATAAAAAATAAACTGAGAAGGAAATAGAAATATATAAAATATAAATAATTAAAACGCCGGTGTTTTATTAAATCAAAAACAAAACGGAAAGCACAAAAAAACACGTCTGTTTGCATCAAGTGGAGTGCCTGTCTGTGAAACAATAAACAAAATATTGTAGCCAAGTATCCCAATCAGTTTTATCAAATGATAAGTAGGAACGAATGAATTCGTAGAATGTTCTATGGCTTCGCTCTACTGTTCCCAAAGTCTGCTGGTGGTGTGCTGTTGAAGTTATGTTTTTGATACCAAGGTAAATCTTCTATAACTGAGTTTTTATATTCTGTTTGCAAGTCCGTAATGAACGTCTTCATTGGACCATATTTCAGAATAAAATCTTCGAAAATAGCTTTTGCTTCAGTTTTTGCACTTTTGTTTGGTATTGGTATGGCAACAAAATTTTTTGTAAAATTGCAAATCAGTGTGACTGCGTATTCATTACCTTGCTCTGATTTTGATAGTGGACCGATCGTGTCTATTACTACTATGTCAAAGGCCATAATTGGTGTCTCTGTTAGTGTTAAAGGAGTTCGAGTGTGCGTTGACACTTTTGATTTTTGGCAATTTGGGCACTTTTTCACATAATTCGTGATATCACGCGTCATATTTTTCCAATAGTAAAAGCGTTTTATTTTTGCAATAGTTTTTGTTGTTCCGGTATTTGATTATCATGGAATGTAGACAGTATTTCTTCGATTTCTTTATTACTTTTTATTTCTTTTATTACTTTTATTGTTCTTTGTGCTGCCATGTAAGGATTTTGCCTGGAAAGGGGTTTCCACTGGCACTAGGCTCGGGGACTGGCTCGGGGAGTGGCTTTATGTAGTTTTTCGAAGCCCCTGTGTCCACGAGCAACCTGATTGTACGTCCTGCTACTACTCGCATGAACGGCTTGGGCCGTTCACTCATATTCCTGGTCACTTGCAGGTTCCTGCGAAGTGTAGTTTATTTTTTGGCTACGCTTAGAGTTGCCTGATTTACCCTGTTAGTAACTGGTACCGAGATGAGGAGTCTATTTCCATAGGCTCGGGTGCCGGCTGTCTTTGGGGGTTTGGGCTTTGAGGCTGAAAACGCTGTTTGTTTCTGGCCGGACCTGCAACTGTTTGATTTTGACCACCCCCTGCCTCTTGGTATAATACGAATTCTTCCGCTTGCCTCCTTGGGACTGATAATCGTTATGGTTCTGTTGAGGGTTATTGCGCCAGTTCTGGTTTTTTTGACCAGATGGTTTCTGCGCTTTCTCCTTCATGTGTCTAGCGAAGCTTGCGGTTTAGATATTATCAAAATATTGAAGGAGAGGGAGTTCTCCTCGCCTTAAAAGTCCTTACTCTTGAGTTATGACGTGGATTGGGGTTTTGTCTGCATAGGCAAAATCTAGACGAGCTATTATTGCGTTGAAAGTTAGCACTGTGTTATACGATGCGAGCATGGCATCTGCATCGCCTTTAATTTTATTCTTTACAATACCTACAGTTAGGTATTTTTTGCTGCTGCCCACATATGGCGTAAATATTTCATACGTTGCATACGCCAAGAAACATACTTCTCTTGACTACTGTCAAAATCGGGCAATGATTTCACCATGTCGAGGGGCTCGTCACAGGACGTCCCTGTCGACAGACACTGGCTGATATTCTTCGACCTGAAGGTCAGCTGTATTAAGCCTCTCATTTCTGAGTGTTCTTGATTTTTCATCAAATTCATTTCATTGTTGCAATAGAGCTGGTAAGGCAAGGGTTGTTGTTTCTGCTATATGTCACAGTGTTGGTGTCTCTGCTAGCACGGTTCGAGTCTTGATCGGCTATCTGGTACGTGTTCTTGCTAAAGCAAGGGTTGTTTTTTTCGCTATATGTTATGTCGGGTTTGAAAATCCGCTATATTCGGGGTTAAGGTCTCTACTAGGTATGCTGTTTTGGATAGGGCCTGCAACTACGTTGAAAACTGAAAACTGAAAACGCTGAAAACTAACTCCGAGCTTTTATTACCGTTATAATTCTGAAGCAAGGTGGCCATTGAGTAATAAAGAGACAGAGCTGAAGGCTTGCTCCGAGCTTTTTTTACCGTTTTGAAAATCATGAGAGGTAGATCGGGATGGTCCGCAAACGCAAAATCCAACTCAAAAATAAAGCTCATTTACTATAGGAAGCAACAACAAATTACTCGCAAAACAACAACAATGCGCATTTGTTTTTATCGTCGTCCGTTTTGATCAAAAGTTTCTGCGCGATGATGAGGACATAGGAAACTCAGTGCAAAGAAAAGGGTCAAATAATGCCACTGTGTTTGTTGCTGGTTTCTCTGTCGTTCTAACAAGGCGGCGCGTAGAAACAACAACAACACTATTTGGGTTCTAATGTTGTTGTTGCATAGCCGAGTCTCGGCGCAAGTAGGTAAAAAAATTGAATGCGAGCAGGCCATGCCATTTAAATCAAAGGGTTACGCACACGGCGCGTCACCATCATATACTATGACGTCACATTTTGAAGAATTTCATTTCTTGTGATGCTTAGAATATATTTCTATCTTTATTACGTACATTAAAGTAATATATTAATAGGGTCTTTTATAATAATGTTTGTATTTAATAATGTATTACTTTATTGTACGCAACGGTCGCATACAAAAAGCCCTAGCATGTGACGTCACATGCGCAACAGAATGTTGCAATCTTCTCAAATTCATATACTTGCCTTGGCTTGGAAAACACATGCATGCATATTTTTTGCCAATGTGTGTGAGATGAGACACACATGCCATAAACTATTTGGCGTGTCGAGGCATTGATACCCTTATACATAGAAATGGTATAGAATGTTTAAGGAAAACAATTATTATTGATTGTACTAATAGTTGCACACTAAATACGAAACTATATTTTTCTCAGACATTGGGTCAAATATGTGTATATAAGAAGGTTAGTGGTACTTGGTTACAGAACTTATGAATAGTTAAAACACCCTATTTTGAGAAAGGGTGCTTTGCTGATCGAAAAATGAAAAATTACAAAATCTGCCGGGCTGCTTGCAAGTTAAAAGCGAGTGGAGAAGAAGAAGACATAACTTTGCGAATTAAAGGCATAGCAGTGCTAAGAAACCACAACAATGAGTTAGAAGAGTGTAGAAGCTTAGATCATAGGCATTGAGTAATAAAGAGACAGAGGAGGCTTTTGGATCAAAAGCTCTTTTTCGAAACACTTCACGAGCGATAGCGAGGTTGCAAACTCAATTGAGTATTACTCAATGAAAAATTGCAAACACAACACCCGGCTGTCTACAGCTACTTCTGCCGTTGCCCAAAAATCAAAGACAACTTCAGAGCATTTCCCATATGAACCAACAACAACCATAATCAAAACAAACGACTCGACAATGAAAAAAGCACACCACAAATGCTGTCCCTGCTATTCCTTTTTGGTTTGAAGCTACAGCCTATGATCTAAGCTTCTACACTCTTCTAACTTATTGTTGTGTTCTAACTTGTGTTGTGTGTTTCTAAGCACTGCTATTCCTTTAATTCGCAAAGTCATGTCTTCTTCTTCTCCACTCGCTTTCAACTTGCAAGCAGCCCGGCAGATTTTATAATATTTCATTTTTTGATCAGCAAGGCACCCTTTCTCAAAATAGGGTATTTTAACTATTCATAAGTTCTGTAACCAAATACCACTAACCTTCTCATATACACATTTTAATTTAATCTCTGAGAAATATATAATATCGTATTTAGTGTGCAACTATTAGTACAATCAATAATAATTGCTCTCTTGAAACATTCTATACCATTTCTCTAAATAAGGGTATCAATGCCTCGACGCGCCAAATAGTTGTTGGCATGTGTGTCTTATCTCTCACACATTGGCAAAAAATATGCATGCATGTGTTTTCCAAGCCAAGGGAAGTATATATGAATTTGAGAAGATTGCAACATTCTGTTGCGTATGTGACGTCACACCTTAAGGCTTATTGTGTGCGATCGTGGCCTACAATAAAGAAATACATTATTTAATACATGCATTATTATAAAAGACCCTATTAATATATTAACCCTATTAATATATTATATTATATCTATAAAGATAGAAATATATTCTAAGCATCACAAGATATGAAATTCGTGCGCACTGTTGTTGTTTTGCGAGTGATTTGTTGTTGCTTCCTATAGTAAATGAGCTTTATTTTTGAGTTGGATTTTGCGTTTGCGGACCAACACGATCTACCTCTCGGGATTTTTAAAACGGTAAAAAAAGCTCGGAGTGAGTCTTCAGCTCTGTCTCTTTATTACTCAATGGATCATAGGCTATAGCTTCAAACCAAAAACGAATAGCAGGGACAGCATTTGGGGTGTGCTTTTTTCATTGTCGAGTCGTTTGTTTTGATTATGGTTGTTGTTGGTTCATATGGGAAATGCTCTGAAGTTGTCCTTGATTTTTGGGCAACGGCAGAAGTAGCTGTAGACAGCCGGGTGTTGTGTTTGCAATTTTTCATTGAGTAATACTCAATTGTGTTTGCAACCTCGCTATCTCTCATGAAGTGTTTCGAAAAAGAGCTTTTGATCCAAAAGCCTCCTCTGTCTCTTTATTACTCAATGCAAGGTGACTAAGCTTGGTCGGCAAACGCAAGATCAAATACAAAAAATAAAGCTCATTTACCATAGGAAGCAACAACAAATCAGCTGCAAAACAACAACAGTGCCCAACCCCATTTTTTTTCATCTTCCGTTTTGATCGCTGAAATTCTGAAGAAAGAATATGAGGACATAGGGAACTCAGTGCATAGAAAAGGGACAAATAATGCCACTCTGCTTTTTGCAGGTTTCTCTGTCATTCCTACAAGGCAGCGCGTAGAAACAACAACACTATTTGGGTTCTAATGTTTTTGCTGCAGAGCTGAGTCTCGGCGCAAGTAGGTAAAAAATTTGAATGCCAGCAGGACATAGCATTCAAATCACAGGGTTACGCACACGGCGCGTCAACATCATATACTATGACGTCACATCTTTTAGAATTTCATTTTTTGTGTTGCTTAGTATATATTTCTATCTTTATTATGTTTATTTAAATAATAAATTAATAGGGTCTTTTATAATAATGCATGTACTTAATAATGTATGCGCAAACAAGAACCCTTAAGCTGTGACGTCATGTGCGAAACAAAATATTGCAATCTTCTCAAATCCATATACTTGCCTTGGCTTGGCGGACACACATACATGTACACTTGCACCAAAATATGTGTGTTGAGACACATACACCAACAACAATTAGGCGCGTCGAGGAATTGATACACTTATTTATAGTAATAGTGTATAAGCTTAAAGAAAATAATTATTATTGATTGTATCAATAGTTGCACAGTTAATACGACATTATATTTTAATCAGGCATTGGATCAAAAATTGTATATGAGAAGGTTTGTGGTATTTAGCTACAGCACTGATCAATAGTCAAAATACCCTATTTAGAGAAAGGGTGCTTTGCTGGTCGAAAAATGAAAATTATAAAAATCTGCCTGGCTGCTTGCAAGTTGAAAGCGAGTGTTGAAGAAGAGAATGAGTTAGAAGAGTGTAGAAGCTTAGGCTGTAGTGTAAAATTAATCAAACAGTTTTTCTTTAATGGATCGTTTATTGGCATACGTCCTAAGACGTTGAAGATATTTCTTCGACTGATGAGTCGTTCAATTATATGTTTGTTCTTAAGTCTAATAGCCTCTGCCCACTGAACACATTTCTGAAAATGTCACATTTTTGCAAAATGTGTAAAATGCGGCCTGTACGTTTCTCCATAAGAAAACACATTTCACACATATTTCAAAAATGTCACATTTTTTAAAAATGTGTAAATTCGCCCCGAACATTTCATGTATTTTGCGATGATTAATCGAGATTTCTATCGATGTTGTGAAAAATGTAAACATAAACCAGCTGATATTGCAACGAAGGCAAGCGGTAACTTTAAATAATAATTTTATATTTTAATAATCCCACAGTTTTTAACATTTAAAGTTGGCCAAATCCCGCAAAGAGTCAATTAAACGGAGCCCCTACTTCGGGGCCGTATTATTTGACTTTTGGAAGGAAATCTGTGCGGCGCTTATGTAAATTAAAGCAACTCGATCAGCTGTTTATTTAAAGAAACAGTACTTTTGCCACTCACATGTTTCCGAAAACCGGTGGAACACCAATATGTAAAACTTGAAAATGTGACATTTTTAACATTAACATTAGAGTTTTGTATATATGTAAGTCTCAGTCGCAGAGTACAGCGGCAGAGCGGGAGCATGTATATACAGCATGTATGCATACACTTAATGCATATACATACATTGAGCATATATACATACATACAGTTTGTCAAGTAATTGTTTGCAAAATGAAAAACATCACACAAATTAATTTTTAAGCTTATATTTTACCGACTTAAACTATTTTTTCTAAACTTTTTTTTGCATATAGTTATTATTCTAAGTATTCTTCTTAGATATAAGGCACAAAAATAACAAAATTCAAAACACAAAAGGTAAAAAAGCAGTCAAAACTAAAAAAAGGCAAATATTGCACTGTCAATTAATTCTTTGCAAAATGCAAACACAATTCGATTTAGAGCCCAAGCCATAGAACCATAACGAACTAAAACCCATTAAAGGGTCCTTTGTAATTAAGTTTAACAACTGTACATTAGGCATAGGAAACGAATTTTTTTCATCATATGAAACCTCCAACTTTAAAACACTACCAGCCATGATCCAACTGGAAAGGCCAATAACGGCAATAGAAGAGGTGTTGTCACTGCAGCTAATGAGAGACCTCCATACCAAGAACACTGAGAAGATAGGCATACTACGAGACAATTTCAAAACAAATACCATCACTAACTTCGGAGTAACGGCCGGAATACTATTGGTCTTCGTGGTTTATGCACTAAAACTCAAGCTGTGCAGGCAAACCACTGTTATTGAAGTTACAGCTATTCCCACCAGCAACGAACAGCGCCCAGACAAAGTTGACGTAACAGAAACTCCCCCGGAAAGCCACGTAAAAAAACACAGAAGCATCCACGATTTACCTGGTTTCTAACAATCGACCGGGACGTTCGAGATCAGAGAGGGAGGAGTTAATACCTAAGATATCAAAAATAACATCGCCTTTGATATCCAGCTTACCAACATTTGTTTCCCGCACGTGGCCATCCAACGTGCTGGGAAAAGCTAAGCAAGGTGTCGCGTATGCAACTTTAGGTGCATAGCAGGTCAACGCGCTCATGGGACAACCAACCGTGGGATCGCTAAATTGGCATATTTAACGCACATGCCAATAATTTGTGGAATCAGCGGAACCAATAAAGTTCGTTGGTTCCCAAGAAATCCGAACCCCTGCGAAATGCAGAATGGGGGCATTTCCTCATTGCAACAACACCAAGCTGGAGACGCCGACGCCGACAGCGACGCTTCTTCGTTGGACTGAGGTTTCATTAGGGATTAATTAAGATATAAAAATTAGTTTATAACTGGAACTCAATGTAAGCACATAGTGCTGATTAATAATAAAAAAATTCTATTTTTTTATAAATATTACCATCAAATTGGTTAATTTATATACATACATACATATATCGTAAGACAAAGGAATGGTATTCGGCAGACTATGTAGACGTTGCATATTCTGCGCTATGGTCACGCCACTTATGAGTGGACGATCATATTTCGAATGCACTTTGGGTTGCGTTATGTTTAGCAACAAAGTATCGCTAAATGGGTTATTGTTTATTTGATCTGATACACCCTTACATTGGTTGGGTATGTATTATAGTATTATATATGTATATGTTGCTCATGCTACAGTAGCTTCAAATCAAAAAGGGATAGCAGGGACAGCATTTGTGGTGTGCGATTTTCATTGTCGAGTTGTTTGTGTTGATTATAGTTGTTGTTGGTTCATATGGGAAATGTTCTGAAGTTGTCATTGATTTTTGGGCAACGGCAGAAGTAGCTGTAGACAACCGGGTGTTGTGTTTGCAATTTTTGTTTGCAACCTCGCTATCGCGCATGAAGTGTTTCGAAAAAGAGCTTTTGATCCAAAAGCCTCCTCTGTCTCTTTATTACTCAATGGCTACAGCGATTCTTTCTCTGTACTCATTAATTTTTTTGGGTAGAAAATCAAAATGTTATATGTGTTATATGGCAGGGGACAGGGTAACACTTATCTTCTTATCTTTAGTTTGTTTTAATTAAAATTTTACAAAACTTTATTTTTAATAAAGTGACTTACTCATTACAGTTACAATTACTCATGAATGAGCATCTCACTTACATGTTTTTTCCTGATTCACGGTCGCTGCAGCGGCTGCTGTTGGGTGGTTTATGGAATCGTCTTCTTGTTTTGACTTGTTGTGTTTGTTGTATTCGTCACTTTATTTGAAATATGCGGATATCGGATGAAGCTCCCTTTTTAGAGTCTTCTTCGCGAGAACTTTTTTCCGTTGTTATTAAATGACATTATTTATTGGCAGGCCCGTGAGGGCGCTGGAGCTCACTTATTAAAGCTAAATTATAAAATATCTTATCCTATCCCTCGAAGCTCTGGATCGCCGGCAGAACTGCCGGCAGCTCGCTGAGTCAGCGCCTCGTGACCATCCATCTCTGGTCACTCAGCGCGCGCATGCAAGGGTATCGGGCATTGAGTAATAAAGAGACAGAGGAGGCTTTTGGATCAAAAGCTCTTTTTCGAAACACTTCATGAGAGATAGCCATTGAGTAATAAAGAGATTAGACATTAGAACCCAAATAGTGTTGTTGTTTCTACGCGCCGCCTTGTTAGAACGACAGAGAAACCAGCAACAAACACAGTGGCATTATTTGTCCCTTTTCTTTGCACTGAGTTTCCTATGTCCTCATCATCGCGCAGAAACTTTTAAAGATCAAGACGGACGACGAAAAAAAAAAATGGGGTTTCGTGCGCACTGTTGTTGTTTTGCGAGTGATTTGTTCCTATAGTAAATGAGCTTTATTTTCGAGTTGGATTTTGCGTTTGCGGACCATCCCGATCTACCTCTCATGATTTTCAAAACGGTAAAAAAAAGCTCGGAGCAAGCCTTCAGCTCTGTCTCTTTATTACGCAATGGGTATCGGGTATCGTTGCCCGTTCAACAGCCAAAATTTGCTTACCGTTGCACCATGGGCATCCGGTACCGCGGCGCACTCAGCAACAACTTTGTAGCGCGTGTTAACTTATATTCACACACAGTCCAACATAATTGATTGCACAACATCAGAGATCTGAAGCTGAGCGTATATTATATTTTGAGCGTTTTCACTCTTAAAGATGAGAGAGCAAAATGGTTGCGGAAATCAATTGCGTAACTTATCTTTGTGTTTATATTGTCTTTGGTGCAATAACACACTCTTTCACTTTACAAGCTCCACGTTCATATGCAAGCGTCCAAGCCTAGTCCATATCTATTAAGTAAATAAACCAATTGGAACTACCCACCAATTTCAGCCACAAAATTAATGCAAAGGTCGTTTTGAGAATATACGAATAATCTATGGCACAATAAGATCTACTGTTGAAAATCTCATCAAGATCCGTTAAGAAACAAAAAAGTTATTAATTGCTTGAGGCAGCTATATGTATATACATGTACACACACACATATATGCGCGTCCTTACTGAATTATATAAACAGCATTGCAATTGCGATGGTATTGTATTCTTTGCTCTGTGTATGCGGTGCTATTTTAATTCGTTTTAGTCCCGCTAATAGCATATACAATGCATTGTATAGTTAATGCTATCATGTCACGAAGACCGGCATATCTCCGACCAATGATCCAATACAAGTAATCACAGATTTCAAAAATACCTAGTACCGAGCTTAAAAATTCTTAGCGATGCTGAATGTGTACAGACGATGTTTACTTAATGCAGCTTTTAGTCAAGGACAATTGTAAAAGCTAATCACAGGTAACATAAAGAAGGACAAAACTAGATGTTCGAGCTGTGCACGACCGATGTAGCACGCGTGACAACATAGTGTACCAAACGTGTTTTTTTCGACGAGGAAAAGTTCAATTTACAGAGCAGAAACGCATTCTGTAATCACATTCTCTCGCGAATGCAGTTAAGTTTCGCTCTCATAACTAAAGCTTTATTCATCTAACTATGGGGCCTCCCCCTCGGCCCCCTAACCTGAGGGGCAATCAGTTTGCGTTGCTTTCTGCTCAAAAAACAGTATTTCGATAGCGATTTTTATCGATTACTTGGAAACGGGGAAAGTTATCGAAAATCGGAAACAAACTCGATCTGCGCGGGCACTAGGAGGACCTACAGCCTTCAAGTTTCTAGCTCTTATAGGTTCTGATATCCTTGCGTTCTTAAATACGGACGGACGGACGGACAGACAGGCGGACATGGCTAGATCGACTCGGCTATTGATGCTGATCAAGAATATATTTACTTTATGGGGTCGGAGATGCTTCCTTCTGCCTGTTACATACATTTGCACAAATACATTATACCCTTTTTACCCATTTTTAATGGGTTCAGGGTATAAAAAATAGCAGATTTCTCCTGTATTGCCGTTTACAACGCACTACGTCTAATATCTAAAAACATCACCTCCATCACTAGCGTGACGGCAACTTGCTGATGCTAGTTAAAAATCAAAGCGAGGCTGACAAATTCATTAACTCACCTTCTTTACCGGGCATTTGCGACATTACATGCAAGATGCATGACACTCTAAACCAAGTAAAAGGCACAATTTACGCTCCATATCTCTCCGATATCCCCAACGAAGAAATTATAGAAGAACTGCGATCCCAAACAGCCAGTGATATCTTCAAGTTCACCAAAACCATGGACACATGCACTAAACCCTCTGGAGTAATTCTGGTCACTTTTGATCTATACCACCTTCCCAGGAAAATCGATATTGCATGGCATTCGGTAAAGGTACGGGAGTACATACCAAACTCAATGAGGTGCAAAGCTTGCCAGCTGCTTGGCCACACAGCCAAACACTGCAAAAACGAACCACATTGTGTTAATTGCGCTTTACCTCCACATTCGCCTGACACCTGCACGCAATCGAAATGCGTTAACTGCTCAGAAGAACACACATCCTCCTCTCGCCAATGTCCCAAATATCAGCAGCAAAGAGAAATACTGAAAATCAAGACAACAACAAAATGCACAATGCGCGAAGCTAAATTACTGTTCAATGCAACAACAACAAAGCAGTAGCGAATGCGGGACATATGTAACGTAAAAACATCCGATTAAAAAAACAACACAAGACCAAATCACAAAAAACTAAGCAAAGATAAGACAATTAAAGAAACAACAGCAACGTCATTGAACACCTCCTCTACGCCGTTATCAGCAAAATCAACACGAAAATAACGCAAGCGAACCAGTCGTTGAAGACTATGAAAGCCTTGGCCTGTCGCCTAAAACTACTCAATTTTTAAAACAACTTACGTTGCATCGGGATTCGCGTTAAAAAAAAAAAAAAAAAAAAAAAAAACAAACAAAACAAATAATATTTCTAACTCAAACTTCCCACTTGCTCCGTGGGTATTGCGCTTTTATCCCATCCTGCTCTCGCAATACCAGAGGTTATCAAGACAAAGATCTCATAGTCAGAACAAACTTAGCTATTTTTATTAACGGCTCTGCCACCCACCATTCTACACACAACTCCTTTACTAACATCGACCTGAGCATATCTTCCGCAACCCTGTTACCACACAGCAGATGGTCCATTGGCCAAAATTTACACGGGAGCGATCATTTCCCTAATACAATTAACCTTCTCACATATATTAAACCTGAAAAGTTCCCACCTTTTATTAGGTTCAAACTGACCATGCCAACTGGAGTACCTTCCAATCTGTTTGTAAAAAACACTTTCAGTTTCTCTCGACCGAAGGTTCCCGAAGGCTCAGATTCTCACTGCCAGAATTACGAAAACCATAAAAATAGTAGCCAACGTAGCCATTCCACAAACTAATCCTAAGAAACAGAAATGAAACTCTGTTTGGTTCAGCCCAAGTCTCCAAGATCTGAGAAAACAAAAACAGGTTTTCTGGCACAACTATAAATCCTCTATAAACTGTACTAATTTAGTAGTTTACAAAAAAGCGAGAGCCTTGTTTAAAATAGAAGCTATTAGTGCAATACGAGAATCTTTTATCAACCAATTAGTCGGGGTTTTCCCAGGGAAACAATAATGTAGAGCTCTAAAATTCGGTAGACATTGGCAATGCATTTGGAGCTATGGGGTCCAATTATTCCAGGGATGATAACTTCACTGATGTGTATAAAGTTAATAAAGAAAACTTTCTCTCTCTGGCATATTTGCCTAACCATATATTTTCGGATTCTAAGTACCTTGAATCTCAGATCACATTGATTGAACTAGAAGCAGCCCTGCAACACGAAAAAGGAAAAACTCCTGGTTTTGACCGCATCTCGTACACTATGCTTCGAAACTTACCAATAGAAAAAAAGCAAAGAATGCTAGAAATTTACAACAAAATGTTAGATGTGGGTAGCTATCCGCATACTTGGCGAACGGCTACAATAATCCCAATCCTTAAGCCAAACAAACCTTCCCACGAATTATCATCCTTTCGTCCCATATCCCTACTCTCCTGCCGGAGGAAAACACTAGAAAAAATTCATGTCAAAAGCATCATGTGGCTTATAACCAAAAATAAACTTATCTGCCCAAACAAAACTGCATTCAAACAACAGCAGAGTACCATTGACTCCTTATTGCATATCCATCATTACGCGTCAGATGCCCTTTCAACCTGAAATCATGTAACCATCCTGGCTACTGATCTCGAAAGGGCTTTTGACCGCGTTGAAGTGCACACTCAACTGGAGCAACTTTCCCGGTGGGGGTAGGTCCTAAGACCTTCGACCTCGTGAAGGCTTTCATGACCAAGCGATAGATCCGTGTTAGAGTTAATAACACCTTAATTAATTTTTATAAATTACACAACGGCATTCCACAAGGGTCTCCACTCTCAGTGGCATTGTTCATGATTGCCTTCCATTCCCTCAATAATATAATACTAAAGGAAAAAAAAATTCAACTCTCTGTTTACGCTGATGATGCCATTATCTTCAGCAACTGCAAAAATACAAATTTACTATTCCTCACCTTTAAACAAATACTCAATGATATCTTAGAATGGGGCAAATTCTCAGGAGCCACACTTGCTTTAATCAAATGTAAACTATTCCATATTTGTAAAAAACATCGTTGTACATATCCAACTTTAACTGTAAATAACATAACAATAGAATATACATTTAGTCTTAAAGTTCTTGGCCTTACGCTCGTCAGAAGACTTACGTTTAAGCAACACTTATGCCACAAGAGCCTTAATACTGACCAAAATCGACTATGGGCTGGCAATCTATGGATGGTGCGCGCCATCCAACATCAAATTGTTCTCCCCTGCATATCATGCAGCAGTACGGCGTATCATTGGCGCCTTTCCCACAACTCCGACGAAATGCCTTATAGCTTCCTGAAGTACAGACGAGAGCTGCGCAACTGACTTTTAAACTCATCCCTAAAATTCTTTGCTGGACTAACCCAATTCTGCTAAAAGACACAACGGTTAAGCAACGCCGAAGGTTTAAAGTCATGTCTACTATCCGTAGATGTTCCATTTTTTTCAAAAAACATCAATTGGATATGCCATATCGTTGGAACAAAATCAGCCCATCCCCTGCTTGGAGACTACAAGACCACTCCGTAAATACGTCTCTCCACTTATAAAAAAAACTGGAACACTCAAAAGTGTATTTCAACAAATGCTAGCTGCCTAAACAGAAAAATTCCCTAACTGGAGTTGGCTCTACAGTGACGAATCGAAAACAATTGACTCTACTAGCTTCGCAGTCGTGAGCCAATCAGGAACTGTTGTCTTATCAGGAGTGCTCCCTGCATACTTTTCAATATATTTTGCCGAAGCTGTAGCTGCTCTAAAAGCAATTAAACATGCCCTCGAGCTTAAGGGCAAATTCATAATATGAAACGACAGTCTTTCTACCCTTAATGCCATTAATAACACCTGCAACCAAAACAGCCTGATATGCGAAATTCGACATCTTTGCATCAAGCACGCTAACAAAATAAAACTTCTTTGAGCCCCAAGTCACATGGGCAGGAGATCTCATCCTTGCATAACAGCCATCCCTGGTGTCAGAGAAGACTTATGGCGCAACATTAAGGAGATACTAAAAAGAAGGGAAATGGGACACTTACGTCCATAGGTTTAAACAATTTAACCCAAATAAGGAACCCGTCCCATATCCAGCTTCATGGCACAGAAGACATTGCAATGTTATCACCCGGCTCAAAACTGGTCACACCGCCTTAAGCCACTACCACCTGCTTAAAGGAAAATCCAAACCCAGATGCCCGAAATGCGGGTGAGAATTATCAATACAACACATATTGGATACCTGCCCGCAACTTAATAACATTAGGATGAATGTTAATTAATTGCTAATCAAATTCTTAGACATCAACAATATTCTAAATAGCATATAATATAATATATATTTATTTTTAGTTTTTATCGGAAGCTTAACGACAAAATTGATCTAGATAATTTGCCAATGGCACACATGGACACAGTATTAGAAAAGCTTCCGGATGCAAAGGTGATTACCAGACTTGATTTGACCAATGGTTTCTTTCACGTTCCAGTAGAGGCAGATTCGCAAAAATACACTTCCTTTGTTACTCAGACCGGTGAATATGAATTCTTGTATGTACGGTTTGGAATTTCAAGCTCACCAGCAGTATTTACACGATTCATAATGGCTGTTTTGCCCGACTTAGTTAAGAGTAATGACGCAGTTGTATACATGGATAACGTTATCATTCCAAGTAAGGATATAAACGAGGGATTCTGAAACTAAGTAGAGTTTTGACAGTGGCTGGGAAAAATGGATTGCGCGTAAATTGGACCAAGTGCCAGTTGTTGCAGACGAAAGTACAGTTTCTAGGAAACATAATTGAAGACAATTCAATTAGGCCAAGTAACGAAAAGACTGAGGCAGTAGCTAATTTTCCCATACCAAGAGATAAAAAAGCTATATAGCGATTTCTTAGAGTCACGTCATATTTTCGAAAATTTATTGAGGGGTATGCTGTTATTGCTAAACCACTATCCGACTTGTTACGCAAGGACTCCAAGTTTGAGTTCAATCATCAACATCAGGTTGCATTTGAGCAGTTAAAGAATGCTTTGACCAGCAAACCTACTTAAACCCAGATGCCCGAAATGCGGGTGAGAATTATCGATACAACACATATTGGATACCTGCCCGCAACTTAATAACATTAGGATGAATGTTAATTAATTGCTAATCAAATTCTTAGACATCAATAATATACTAAATAGCATATAATAAAATATATATATTTATTTTTAGTTTTTATTTATTTATTTATTAATGGTCAACAAGATGAGTGTCTTCCCGATTATTTAAAACATTATACATTCATTATAAGAATTAAATGCTAAAAGCCTAGTAAGAATACACAATTTTCTAGCAGCATCACCGACGGATGGAGGTGTTTTATTTGCCAGTCCGGCCAGCTGTGCCCCTTTTCACAGCCAATTTTATCAGTAACGTTATGTTATTTAAGAAAATATAATGAATAGGGAAAAAGAAAGATGGGGAAAGTAAAGAAATTTAAACTAGATATGTAGGATATGATAATCAACGTCTAACACGCAGTGGCTGTCGGTTCTGATCGCTTCGTCTGTAAATTAGCAGCGGTCGCTCGTATGATTACATTATGTTAACGAATTAGAGTCAGTCAATACCAATAACTCGTAAGCATTTAATCTTGTTACTCTTTAAAGTTTAAAACTACATCTAAGCCGCATTCATGTTCTTTTAAGTTGATTAAACAATAATGTAATAAACAGTTTTAATAAAATAACGTTATCGCTGAATATTTGCGTTATCCAGAAGCCTGGGATCGTACAAATTGGGGGCTCGTCCGAGATTTTTGATTGAATTGACAAGTAAAGAACGAATGCAGGGCAGGGTGTTAAATAGGCATAGATTGCATATATGTACATACGTATGTTGGCGGTGGAGACATGCGCTGAAAACACAGCAGGCTCAATGCAGAATTTCATGGGATTGTGAAATTCGGTGACAGGAGAGGCAACGTCGGAGGCAGCGAGTGCGAAGACGCAGCAGCCTAAGTGCAGAATTTCATGGTGTTGGCGTCAGCAGAAGCAATGAGTAGAGGCAACAAGCAGAAGCAACGAACAGTCAGCGAAAACGGCGAAAACGACGAACACAAGAGTGAGTTAAGCAAAGCAAATTCGTGTTAGAGGCAGGAGCAGCGTTTGATAGAGAGGCGGCGAATTAAATTTTGCATGTGCAGAAAGTCGACGTTAGCAGAATCGGTGTCTGTTCGATATATCGGAAATAACACATAAAAGCTATATCGATAATATCCGATAAATGTATGCAGTTGTATTTTGCATGCTAGAAATAAGCTATTGATAATTTTATAGCAATAATATCTGAAAATACTAACACTTAATATGTAAAATATTGGTGCAGTTGTAACGATGCAGGTCGATGAGATAATGGTATTGAGAGTCGCGGACTTGCGACTAAAATTAGCCGAGCTTTGTTTGCAGACGACCGGTGTAAAACGCGACTTTCAAAACAGATTGTTACTTTATTATGGTCACCACGACGAGGAAGACGACGATGAGTATATTATAACAGCCTTAAGTAACCCAGCACAGAATGTGGCACCAAATAAAAAACGAACTGAAAACCGATCGTGGTTTACGGTAAAAGGCAGTGTCTCACAATACTCAAGCTCTGATGGTCTAGACATTAATCAATGGGTTGAAGAGTTAGAGGAGTATGCGGTAACAGTGCAATGGAGCAGACTACAACTTTTTATATACGCTAAACAGTTATTAACTAGGGCTGCAAAATCATTTGTTCGTAGTTTGCGGGAAGTTCGAGACTAGAAGTCTTTAAAATCCGCACTTCTTGAAAAATTTACAATAAAACTGTCCAATGAAGAATGGCGAATCCTTGCAAGAGTTTCTGAATGCTTTAATGGAAATTGCAAAGCCAATAAATTTGGATGACGCCAGTTTAATTGAATATTTTGTTGCAGGCATTCCAGATAGCAGAATAAACAAAGCAATGTTATATCAGGCCAGGGATATCAGGCAGCTAAAATTTCAAATTGAGGCCTACAAAAAGTCTAGCGGCGGGTCGGAACAAAAGAGCAAGAATTGGTCGCACACAAACAGAGAGGATCAATCAGTCGGCCGAAAAGGCAAAAAAGTATTTTAAGTGCGGAGACGGTTCTCATTTTAAGAAAGACTGCAAAAAAGTTTCTTTTATTTGTTTTAAATGCGGACAACCAGGGCATCGCGCTGCAAGCTGCAAAATTCAAATTGCGATAAAACAAGAAAGTAGCCTAAACACACATATTCAAAATATGGAATTGATCATAAAGCCGACTAGCAGTTTTACTTCAACAGGACTCGAGCTCAAAGATATTGTGTATGCAGATGTAAAATTCAAAGGCCTTGTAGACACAGGTGCCGATTTGTGTTTACTTCGCAGAAGCATATTCTTAAAACTTGGAAGTTTAAGAGTAAGGGGTCTTGCAAAATGTCTAACAGGCAAGTCAAGTTCTAACTTTCGGAAGCATTACCATACACGTGACCATTGACATGATTGAAATGCAGATAGAGTTCCACATTATTCCAGATGAGGATATTCGATTTGAAGCAATTTTGGGAAGAACTATACTTGAACATATTGACATGCAGGTCGTCGAATCGTCGACAATAACATTAAAATTGATAGAAGCCGCAGGAACAGATAGAACGTTCCTCTTGCGCAGAACTGCCCCCGGAATTCGAAGGTATTTGCATGACAGGTACAGAGAATGAATAAATTACGGATAATCTGAATCTGTCCCATCTCAGCCAGGAGTATGTTAGCAGGGTTAGGAATATGGTTCAAAATTACCAACCGCAAAGAAATGTCAACGCGCCCGTCAAAATGAAAATAATTTTAAATAACAAAGTTCCAGTTTTCAAACACCCTCGGCGGCTAGCACATATTGAGCAAAAAATTGTCGACAACCAGGTAGAAGAATGGCTAGCCCAGAAGATATTTAAATCAAGCGTATCAGAATTTGCCTCTCCAGTGGTTTTGGTTGCAAAGAAAAATGGGCGGAAACGTTTATGTTGCGACTATAAGAAGCTTAACGACAAAATTGATCTAAATAATTTGCCAATGGCACACATGGACACAGTATTAGAAAAGCTTCCGGATGCAAAGGTGTTTACATGTATACATGGATAACGTTATCATTCCAAGTAAGGATATAAACGAGTAAAGAAAAGACTGAGGCAGTAGCTAATTTTCCCATACCAAGAGATAAAAAAGCTATATAGCGATTTCTTAGAGTCACGTCATATTTTCGAAAATTTATTGAGGGGTATGCTGTTATTGCTAAACCACTATCCGACTTGTTACGCAAGGACTCCAAGTTTGAGTTCAATCATCAACATCAGGTTGCATTTGAGCAGTTAAAGGTTGCTTTGACCAGCAAACCTGTTTTGCAGTTATATAGTCCGGATTGAGAGATGGAAATATATACAGATGCGTCGAAATGGGGCTATGGGGCAGTTATGTTGCAAAAGAGTTTTGAAGATGGTTTATATCATCGAGTCCAGTACATGAGTCGTAAGACTAAACCTTGCGAAGAAAAGTACCCACCTTACGATCTGGAAGTTCTTGCAATTATCGAATCCTTACCCAAATGGCGTGTTTACTTGCTGGGAATAAAATTCAAAATAGTCCCGGATTGTAATGCATTCACAATAACAATGAAAAAGAAAGATGTTCCATTGAGAGTAGCGCGCTGGGCAATGTACTTTTAGGACTACAGTTATATAATAGAGCATCGATCAGGTTCAAAGATGAGGCACGTTGATGCCTTAAGCCCTGTTTCATGTTTAATGCTTACCGACACTATCGTACACCGGTTAAGAGAAGCGCAGCGGACGAATGGGTGAAAGCTATACGGAGTCTTGTTGAAGAGAGAGCATATGCAGACTAATACTATTACTGTTTGAGGACCCAAACGGAGAGCTCATTGTAGTACCAGCCCAAATAGAGAATGAGATTATATCGAAAGAGCACAAACAAGGTAATTTTTCTGCAAAAAAGATACAGGACTTTGTTGAACGAAATTGAAGGACAAAGTAGCACGAATTGTTGATAGTTGTATAGAGTGCATTATTGTTAACGAGAAATTTGGCAAGCGAGAGGGGTATTTAATGCCTATAGATAAGCGAGATACACCCTTATTGACTTACCACATCGACCAATTGTAGTTCCGATGCTATCGAAGTTAAGTCAAGGAGATGCTGGTGCCTGGTACAAACACTTAAGTAAAGTTCAGCAAATCATAAATAGTGTAGAGCCGCGAAGCACTAAAGTCTCACCTTTCAAGATATTAACTGGAATGGACATGCGTATAAGTAGCGAGCCGAACTTAAGAGAATTAGTGAAGCAGTCGTTAATTACAGAGTTCGACGATGAACGTGAAAAATTCAGAGAGGAAGCTCGTGAAAATATTAAGAAAATATAGGAAGAAAATAAAAAAGCTTTCGACTCTAAGAGAATACCAGACAGACAATATCAAGTTAATGACATGGTAGCTACTTATAAAGCGTACACAATACGGGGCAGGTTTAAAGCTTAAGGGAAAGTATCTCGGACCGTATAAAGTTGTGAAGGTAAATAATCACGGAAGGCATGAGGTAGAAAAATGGCAGATACAATAGGCGCGTGTAAGACGTTGACGGTAGCAGAGTTTATGAAACCATGGCTTGACAAATCCGAGGCGAATTGTCCGTCAGGACAGCCGAATGTAGGATATGATAATCAACGTCTAACACACAGTGGCTGTCGATTCTGATCGCGTCGTCTGTAAATTAGCAGAGGTCGCTCGTATGATTACATAATGTTCACGAATTAGAGTCAGTCGATACCAATAATCAATAACTCGTAAGCATCGCACGCACATATAATCTTGTTACTCTTTAAAATTTAAAACTACATCTAAGCCGCATTCATGTTCTTTTAAGTTGATTTAACAATCAAAGTAATAAACAGTTGTAATAAAATAACGTTATCGCTTAACATTTGCGTTATCCAGAAACCTGGGATGGTACAGATATATAGAGTGTTAGGTAAATAGGATGAAGAGATAGCAATGAGAAATCACCGACCGGGTGGGGGAAAATTTATAGCCTGTCCGGAAAGCTATGCCCCTGCTCATAGCTGGGAATGGTCAGTGGTCAGGTATCCTGAAAGCAACGATTTTATTAGGGGTAGAGAAAGTTCGGTAGAGAAAACGTGATGCAAACTTTTGTAATTTTTACATAACACGCGAAAAGGATTGTGCATAGCGTAGACTGTTGTGCACGTTGGTAAGAACAAGGGGCGATAATTCCTGGTAGGTCTAGACGGAACAGAGAATTGAAGACGCCCTAACAGAAAAGAAGAATCTATATCGCCAACAATCAACTTATGTAGGAAGACAGCACTGAGAATTGTCCTACGGTTGGTTAACGACGGAAGATTAAGAAGAAGCGGAGACCAGATGCAAGAGCAGTATTCAAGGATAGGGCGAACAAGAGAGATGTACAGAAGTTTCGTTTTAAAAGGATCGTTAAACTTTTTAGGCCATCGTTTGAAGGTCATAAACATACACTTTAGATGCAATTGATTGGCCAAACACCAAAGTTGCATAGCGTTCAAATCATCTTGTAGACGAGAATGATGTAAGGGATTAGTGTATGAGAGAATAAGCTTTACATAAATAAGAACTAATCCAAAGCAAAAGAGACGGAGGGAAACCTAATCGGTCAAGTTTAAAGAGTGAAAGATCATGGTGCACAGAGTCAAACACCTTACTGAAGTCAGTGTAAATGACATCAGTTTGCATTTTAGAAAGGAATGCATCTTTTACCAAGGAAGTAAATTCTAGCAGATTCGTCGTTGTTGACCGATTCTTTAAGAATTCATGGTGCACAGGGGGGACAACTGATTTGCAGAAATGCTGCAAATTCAAAGTGATTATTTTTTCAAATAATTTAGGAATAGTAGACAGTTTTGCAATGTCCCTGTAATTTTTTATATAAGGCTTTCCACCTTTCTTGTGGAGAGGAATGATATAAGATTCTTCTTGGATTTCTCACAGAATTA